>PVKB01004870.1:0-120927 GCA_004027205.1 Ctenodactylus gundi | reverse complement strand
CCCTATCTCTTTTTTAGTTTCTATTTTTTCAGACAAGGTCTTGCCAAATTGCCCAGGCTACAGTGGAACTTGCAATCCTCCTGACTCAGCCTCCCAGTGTGCTGGGGTTACAGGCCTGTACTAGCAGGCCCAGCTATGAAGCTCTTTTAAATGATGGAAGAGAAGAAAAAACATGTACCCAGACTGCTCCCATATAGTTGTAAGTACCCGCCTTATACAAACAATCTTCTAATTCAGAAGAGACAATCTGAAGTAGCAGCAAAACACACACTCAGTACTTAGAATTAAATACTAAATAAGCTTTAGCTTTAGACAGCTGAGCGGTTAGAGTGCTTGCCTAGCAGGTGCAAGGCAGAAACTTTGATCCCCAATACCACATAAAAAATTAGCTGGGTGTGGTGGGGCACACCTATGATAGCAGTACCTGGGAGGTTGAGGCAGGGTTGCCATGAGTTCCAGGCTGACCTGGGCTACATAATGAGTTCAGAACCAGCATGGACTACAGAGCGAGCAGAACTGTCTCTAAAAATATATATTAAATAAGCTTAAAACAAATACATTTAAATCACTTCAAATAGTTTGAGATTTAAAGCCCTATGCCACTGATCAAAATAAATTTGTATTTTACTCACAGGGATTACAGGCATGCGCCACCACACTCAGTTTATGTAGAGCTGGGGAATCAACTCAGGGCCTTATGCTTGCTAGGCAAGCACTTTAACCACTGTGCCAATTCTCCAGCCTCCTGTTATGAATTTTTCTGTGTAGAGGGCAATTTCTTATTTTAGGAAACATATGTTCTCAAGTGTTTATAGATAAAATGATGTATTAATTAACAAGTATAATTTATGAACATATTTTAGCTTTATTATTCCATCTTTTCTGCATGTTTAAAAATAGCCAATAATAAACCTTTAACAGTACGGTGATTCCTCAGAAAACTGAACATCAACATCCCATTTGACCCAGCTACGCCTCTTCTGGGGTCTTTCCAAAAGCGACAGTCACACAGTGATACACGTACACCATGTTGCCAAATCCCGGAAAGAGCCAATATGCCTGTGTACAGATGACTGACTGGATAAAGAGGCTGTGGTATACATCCAGAATGGAGTATCACTCTGCCATTAAGAATAACGAATTTGGGTCATTTGTAGGTAAATGGATGCACCTTGAGAACATTATGCTCAGCGAAATGAATCAGACCCAGAAAGTTAATTAAATGGTTTCTCTAATCGAAAAAGACCAAACCATAAAAACTGTAAAAGATACAGAAGTAAGATGGATACTGTGGACAGGGAAAGTGGAGGGGGGGGGGGGATGAGAAGCTGGGAAGGGGAAAGGGAGATGAGACGTAAATTAAAAAAAAACATAAAATGAGCTGGGGCAGTATAAAGAAGCTTTAAGAATCACGCCTATTATCTATACTTTATATAAAATTATATAGTTTTCTTGAAAAACTTATGATCTAGTCACAACCAGATGTCTCTTAAAAATTTTAACCATTATAAAATGATGTTAAAAATGAAAATACAAGGGCCTGGAGGAATGGCTCAGAAGTTAAGCGCTTGCCCAGCAAATGCTAAGACAAGCACTAAGTACCTGAGTTCAATTCCCCAGCACCACGTAAGCTGGGCATGGTGGCGCACACCTGTAATCCCAGCACTCCAGAGTCTGCAACCAGGAAGGATGGCCATGAGTCTAAGGCCAGCCTGGGCTCCACAGTGAGTTCATGACTAGCCCGGGCCATAGACTGAGACTTTATCTCAACAAATAAATAAATAAGTAAATGAAAATACAAGAGAATGTGCTTTTTAAAAATCGTCTGTGTAAGAGTATACTCACAAAAAGTGTTACCACTTTCAGGGAGAAAGCACACTAACTTTTAGCTTTGCTGTAATTTATTTTGGGATGGGGGGCCGTATGTGTGGCAATGGGGATGAAGCCCCAGGCACTGAGTTGTATCCCCAGACCACTTTCCCACACTGGGCTCAAATCTGTGACCCAGCGAATGAGAGCACGAGTGCCACAGCACCGGCACTGCGCCCCTGGTGCGTGCTCCTTCGCGCTGGCTGTGGCACCGGAGGCAGTGTCTATCCTCTCCCCGTCTCATCTTCTTGACCTTCTCAACCTCTGTGTGGGAACAGTGGCCCCTGGGCACCATGTTCCAGCCCACTAAGGGCACAACAGATATATTCTTCTTCTCCAGCAGTCGGCTTAGTTTCTCATTTTATTTTTCAACAGATCTACTTCTCATACACTGGATGATAATGTCAGTTTATAATAAAGACACAAACTTTGTTGCAAAAACTTTGAAGTGGCAATACATACATCAATGGAACAATGAAGGAATAAAAATGACAACGATGTTCTCCATTTGTAAATAAAAATGGTATTTTTAAAAAACTGTATCATTACTGGGCTCAGTAGCAGAGTAACTGCTGAGATGACAAGAGGCCTTCAGGTCAGTGCCTTGCACCACACATGCACATACATACACGTACAGTTACAGTTACTACAAGTATTTTCTGTTGACCTTGCAGATATTGCCGTAACGAGTGAATCCATCATGGTGTCACACAGCAGCAATCACACCACTCAGACGGCTGAGGAAGGAGGGTCACAAGTTTGAGGCCAGCTGGGAAAACCTAATTCTTGTCGGAAACTGAACTCCCCCCCCAAAAAAGGTGGGGCGGAGCACTGGGCATAAGTATGCCCTCTTAGTCCAAAACATGCTTTGAACTTGTTCTAGAAGTCCATAAAATTTCTGAAAAAAGTATAATTCAAATTTTCTAAAAAAGAAAGTATAATACGAGTTCATAAAATACTTTCCACTTTTATCAAAAGCAAAATCTTTGAAAAACCACACGTGACAGAGTGAGATAAAGGACTTAGCATCTTAGTGTGCTAGCCGAGCTTCCGTCCCTTGATGCCTCACCCTCACTGCAAACAGAGGTCCAGATCTCCCACGACCCCGTACTTCCTCTGTAACTTATCTGCTCACCTATGTCCTTTTTCATTGCTTTGGCCAATTCCTCAATAGTCATTCCAATCCATACTTCTGCTTCCTTTTTAGATTTTGTTGAAGATAACTGAACAGGTCTTTTTTCCTATTAGAGATATAAACAAGAAGCAAGAAGACAAACTCAACGGGTGATCTGGAGACATCCCAGAGTGTCGTGGCTGAACATTAGGTTAACAATTAAAATCCTGCGTTAATTCACTGTTTTACACTGACTTCTAAGTTATCAAAATTTACCAGTGTTACTAAACAACAAACCAGAACTTTTCTTCTCACGATATAGTATTAAGTATAAATGACAAAATACCCAAAATGGGCTTCTACTTGCAGTTCTGGACACTCTCCTAGCAGACCACATAGTGCAGAAGGAACAGAAATCGGCAGCTACCTTCTTCGTTACCAGAAGCCTATACTGGACTAGAGCAGCCCCCACGCACACGTCTGTCTGCCAGGGCCTGGCGTGCGGAGACGGCCACCCGGGGGGAGCCCAGACAGGCGCAGGCCTCCACCGTCCTAATCGTCTCTGACCCAAGCTGTGCAGCCGCCTACAAATCATGTGAAATTGTAGCAAATTCTCCAACTTCAGGAGCTTCTGGCTCATGTTTCTCCTAGAAGACGAGATTTTAATAATATTTTAGGGAATATGTAAATCAAATTAGCAAAGACAACTAGAACATCCACGGTATGGAAAGCACAATGAGCAAGACTGTGTTTCTGCCTCGAAGGCGGGTGTCCGGCCAGAGCAGCGGAGTCCCGCACTCTCCAGAAACAGCCGCGACGACTGCTCCTGCTACCACCACGCAGGACTGAGAGACAGTGAAAACACAAGTTTATACATCACTTCGTTCTCTCTTGAAACACCAACTAGCCAGACGCAGAGGCAAAGGCCTGTAATTCCCGCACTCTGGGACATGGAGGCAGAAGGATCACAAGTTTCAGCCCAGCTTAGATAATTTAACAATTTAATTTCAAAATAAAAACGCTTAGAAGTGGGATAGAAAGTTAGCTCAGGGGTAAAGGCCCTGGGTTCAAGTACTGCAAAGGAAAAAAAAAAAAAAGAAACAACTAAGTCAAACTAGAGTGATTTTTCTAAAATGCAAATTATATTCATTACCTCTGCTAATGACCTTCCAAAGGCTGTCCATTACTTTAATTTATAACATTTCATAACATCGCCACAGGACTCCTTATCTCCCCCATAACCTCTCCTTCAGCTCTCAATACTCTCAGTCTCTCACTCCTATGACCCCAGCTTCGCTGTTGACCCACCTACAGTCCCCAGCCTTGTGCTAGCTCCTTACGGACCTCTCCAGGCGCTTGGTCTAGGCAGAGCTTCCTGTTCCCACCACTTTGCGCTAGCCGCCTCTCTTCCCACACAGAGGTGCTCTGCAGTACGTGGGGAGAAAGGGGGTTTGGCAGAATGCCACGTGAAGGTCATTCTTGGGATGAAAGAAGCTTATGAAAGTTTCAGTACAACTTTTTAGTTACATAGTCCTTCTCCTTCATGAGTCCTTTATTTGCTCTCAAAACTGCATTTCTAGTTTTGCTTTGATGTTTTCTCCTAAGGAAATATTTACTAAGTACTATATGCCAGGCACTAGGCTTCATGTTGCTGATGTAAAGTTTAGAGAGCCCAAGTCCCTTCTACTGAGAAAGAGTTCAGAAAGTTTTCCAGGGGCTGAAGGCAAAACTCAGTGGTTAGAGCACTGGCTACCTACCAGGTCCAAGGCACTGGATTTGATTCCCCAGCAACACACAGAGACTAGCCCGGTGTGGCGAGCCTTTAATCCCCACACTGAGGACTGCTGCGTTCAACGACACACAGGGCTACGTAGTGAACTCAGGCCCAGCCTACACTGCAGAGTGAGACTCGCTCTCAAAAATAAAGTTTTCCAATATAAAGATCCTTGGGCAAACCAGACATAATGACTGGTAACAAGGCAGGGCTGCATCTTCATTACAATAATAACCAGAAGTCTTTCTGTAAATTGTATAGTTATTTCAAAATTTTGCTTTACTTTTTAAAATGAAGTTTTCAAGTAGTGCTTATTGCTGGGCGTGGTGACGGAGGTCTGTAATCTTGGCACTTTGGGAAGATGAGACAGAAGGCTCAGAAATTTGAGCCCAGCTAGAAGTAGTGGTGCATACCTGCAATCCCAGCACCCGGGAAGCCGAGGCAGGTGGATCACTGTGAGGTGGAGGTCAGTCTGAGCTCCACACTGAGCTCAGGACCAGATTGGACTATGGAATGAGGCCCTGTCTCAAGAAAGAAAGAGAAAGAAAGAAAGAATTGAGCCCAGCTTAGGCAATTTAGAAACTCTGTAAGACCCAGTCTCTACATTAAAATAAAAACTCAGCTTGAGATACAACTCACTGTGAATGCCTTGGGTTCAATCCTCAGTAGTGGGAATGGGCTTTCAACCTTCAACATAGACTTTTTTACTCTCTATCAGAAAAAAACACAGGCTGGGAGTGTAGCTCAGTGGTAGAAATATTTTGTGCTGAGCAAGCATAAAACTCAGGACTCAATCTTCAATCCAGTGCAATCCCCACAGACAGAGAGATAGCAAGCTTCCTTAACATTTTAATGTGCATGTTTCCAAGTCTTTCCCGGTGCTCTTTCCTATTCTATTTATGAAAATGAAAGCCGAGCCTGTGGCACCGGCGTGTCATCCCGCATCCTGGGAGGCAAGAAGGTCGCAAGGACAAGGTCAGCCGACGCAATTCATCAATTTACAAAATCCTGCCTCAAAGCATTAAGTGAAATTTTAAAAAAGGCTACACATGTAGCTTAGCACAAAGGCCCTGGGTTTGATCCTCAGTACTGAAAAACATATATACAGTTTTAGCGTTTTCCCTAAAGAATATACTGTAAATACTGAACATTATTATTACAAATGTCATTGAACATTATTCAATACATTCCTAGCCTATGTTATTTCTGATAGTGAGTAAAAGATATAAAAAAGGAAGAAAATTTATGAAATATTTCAATGTGTTTGCCTTAACTAATCATTAAAGCTGTCTTAAAATTCTAAACTTTGGGCTGGAAGAATACCTCAGTGGCTAAGGCGCTTGCCTCACAAGTGCAAGAACTGAGTCCCCAAGTTCAATTTCCCAGCATCACGGAAACCGGACGTGGTGGCCGCGCACCTGTAATCCTAGGACTCAGGAGGCTGAGACAAGAGGGTTGCAGTTTGAGGCCCATCTGGGCTATATAATGAGCTCAGAACCAGCCTAGACTACGGAGGGAGACCCTGCGTCAAAAAAGAAAGTCTAAACTTTCACATTGTCTTAAAAATTTTATGTCTCTCTCTCATGGCATTTCCATAATATACTTATATTTCATAATTACATAAATTATATTTACATGTTTATCATATATACTTTCTGCTATATAGCCTTCAGTTATTTACATATAATAATCACAATAATTAACCAAAAAAGTTGAGGTTCTGAGCAAGTGAGCTTGGTACACAACTGGACATTACATTAAAAACTAAATGTCATATTTCAATTCATCTTCTTCAAATGTATCATACAGTCCTAACATAGTACGGAGAGCATACTGAATAATTTTTTTAAAAAGAAAGAAAAGAAAGGACTCGCAGGGTACAGTCAGTGCGGTCCTCCGATGGCGGCAGGAGGCCTGCGGGAGCGGGTGGGCTCCACCTCTCAGCAAGTGCGTCTGTTCTGCCCAAGTCACGTCTTTCCCACGGGCCTCATTTTCCTGTTCTCTGCAAAACCAAATTAAAAGGGTCTAACATGGGTCCTTTCTGCTACAAGTCTACACGAGGAGAAATGATAACCTATACACTTCATCATCAGCTGTTCTAAACTATGTGTTTTTAGTGATGGCTTCCATGCCTTGAAGATACACCCCTTCCGAAACATGCACGTCAATATCTTATTTGTAGATAACGCTGGGGTTTTGTGCGACATAATTAACATTTTACGGTAAACGGTTTATCCAAGCAAAAGCAACAGATTCAGTCAGGTCAAGATCAAAAGAAATTCTGACTGAATTCCAAAGAACTCCACGACAAGATCTAGAAATTTACTGAATCGTAACTGAGCGTTCGCATAAGCTACACTTGTGTCCCCGGTCTACGACGGGGAAGCGCGCGCGGAGCGTCCGACTTCGGTGGCGGACAGGATTTCTTAGGGAACTTCAGAGGGCAGACGCGCCGAGGGCCCTGGGCCCACGAGGAGAGGCAGGCGGACTGGCGCGGAAACTACAACCCAAAACAGCGAAAGAATCCGCCCGTGCCCCGCTGGTCAAAGGCAGCGGGGACCGCGCCGGGGGATGGGGTTGGTCCGCCCAACCAGCGACCCCGCAGAGCCCCGGGGGAGCCGGGGAGGGCGCCCGGGTCGGACGCTGCGCGCCACGCGGCGGCCCTGGCCGGCTACCCAACTCACCCGGCCGCCTGCGACACCAGCACGCGGAGTCCCGCCTGGCACCCGCCGCAGAGCGCCTTCTCGCCGGAACGCCGGGCGGCCGGTCCGTCCCTCAGAAGCTCCCGCCGCTTCCGGCTTCCGGCGCTGCCGGAAGCGGCGCTTCCCCACGTCGCCGAAGCCGTCCGGCGGGCGCGACGGCCGTGCGCAGCGCCCCGGGCGCGGGCGCTTCTTCCGCCCGCCCCTTCCGTCCTTCCGTCCTCCGCCCCGGCTCGCGGCCCTGGCTGTGGGGTGAGGCTAGGCGGGCGCCACGACCCAGTGAACCAGTGCTTTTCCCCGCTGGGAGCGAGCGGCGTCATGCCGGCGTCATGGCCGGACGGTGGTGCCGGCCTGGGGTCCCCGCGCCCCGGGAGGCTGCGACGGGCGAGTCGCAAATTCGAGCCCAGCCTGGGCAATTTAGCAAGACCTTGACTCGAAATCACAAATAAAAACGGGCTGGAGGAATAGAGTGCTTTCTTAGCAAGCGCAAGGCCCCGAGTTCGGTTCTCAGCACCACGCACCGGTGCGGTGGCCACACTGGTGAGATCCCCGCTCTCAGGTGCCTGAGGCGGAAGCGCTATGGGCGAGCCTGCACTGCCCAGTGAGTTCAGGACCAGCCTGGACTACAGAGCGAGACGCTGCCTCACAGATCAGTGCATACAGGCATACATAAATTTGAGGTTTCTACCGACTGGACTTCTCTACCACTATGGGCTTCCAATGCCCAAAGCTACAAACTGTGTGTGTGCGCGCGCGCACAAGAGTGCTCACACCACACACAAGGGTCAAAGCTGGGCCTTGTGCTTGCTAGGGGAGCGTTTTACCATTGAGCTGTTCCGAAGTCAGAAACATCTGAGCAACAGATAACAGTCTGAGTTATAACTCTTAAGTATTGAATATGTATGTGCCAACACTGATATAAATTCTTGTACGTGCGTGCGTGCATCTGTGTGTGTGTGTGTGTGTGTGTGTGTGTGTGTGTGTGTGTGTAGGATACTGGGGATTGAGCCCACGGGCTTTCCTTACACTGAGCTACATCCTGAGCCCATTTTTCTTTTTGATTTTAAGGATGGGGCTTGCTAAATCACTGGCTGCCCAGGCTGGGCTGGAACCTGTGATCCTCCTGTCTCCGCTACTCAAGAGTGCTTGGACTACAGGCCTGTACCATCAGGCCAAGCTATAAGTAAATTCATAAAGAAATACACAAAGAAATAGATAGGAAGTCCTTCTCAAATTCTAAATAATGTACATGTATCGCCTCCATTACGAGATAAGCTTCATTCTCCCATCTTTGTGTGTAAACTGAGCTTAGTGACTTGCTTCAAAAAAAAAAAGGATAATGTATGCAAAGGGGGAAAATAGTAACTCAGTGGTGAGATCTGACAGACACTGCCTTTTAACCCAGCTCTGGGTCAGCTGTTCAGATTCCATTTTGGTCAGGATGGCGTCTTCGTTACTTTTCTATCACTGTAACTCGATACCCGAACCGCACAGATCAGGGGAGGAAAGCGGGCTGCTTTCGGAGGCCTCAGTCCATCCAGGGAGGGTGGCTGGGAAGTGGCTGGAGCTAAGCTCCGGAGACAGAGCTCCTCACTGCCTGGCCAGCAGAGCCAGGTGTGGGAGGAAGGGCAGAGCCAGCGCCACCCCCATGTCAAGCCCCAAGCACCTGCCCTTTCCAGATCCAAACCACACCAGACGGCAACAGTGTGGGATTGCTCTGTCAGCAGCCCCACGTGAACTCGAGAGAAGACAGACTTAGTAAAGAAAGTTTCTTCATGGCTTAACTCAGGAAAATAAAGGAACTACTGAATCTGAATGGTGACCAGAGGACTGGCAGAAACGCAGTAAAAACTACCAGTCAGGTGAGCACAGCTTCCCAGACAAGGGCAAGGCTTTGGGCTGCAGCAGGCAGGCAGGGCCTGGGTGACAGTGGGCAGGCATGCCCAGTCAGCTCTTGAATGACACCAAGCAAGTAGCAAAGGAGAATTACAGCTGGGACAGACGCCGAGACAGTGCCAGGCAACCTCATGGCCATGTGCAACACACCAAAAGGACCCTTGGCCTCAGCGTGCCTAAGTCCAGCCATTTGGTGGCAGAAACCCAGAGGGCCCTGCAGCTGGCTGCAAGGCCTCTGAGCTTAAGGACCGTGGGCTATAAGAACAGTGCCGGAGTGGCAGGAAGATGGCACTCCTGGCAAGCTCAGAGAAGTGATTCGGAGGCACAGGTCAGGCTCTCCCAGGAAACAGTCTATCAGCCAGCGTCACACTCCAGGGAATTAGGGAACTCTGGAAAGGGGGAGGGAAGAGCAGCAGAAAAAGGAAAAAAGACTGTGGTTCTCAAGGGTTTGAGCCCAATGAGAACAGGTCTCGAAAGCAGAGTTTTCATCCCCTGACCGTGCAGCACAGGTAGGAGAAGAGTCACCCAGGTGGTTTGCCCAGGAGGACAAGAATGTAAGCACCTTGGACACAAGGCCGTCATACCTGCCCCCGCGGCAGAATGCAGCAGGCTTTACTCAGCACAGCCTCAGGGGCAGCACGTCTTTATGGACTGCAACCCAGGAGGAGAAAGAAGTGGTCCCATTCACCCCTTCAGTTGGAAAGATTGGAAGTCTTGGATGTAGTGACTTCCCATTCAAATAACACAGGAAATTCTTTTATTTATTTATTTATTTTTTGGACTTTGGTCTTACTTCAATGGTTCTTGATATATTGTATTGTTTCTGATATTTTTCTTTTTCCTTTTCTTTCAGTTTTTGTTTTTCATTTCTCTCCCTCTCCCTCCCCCACTTTCTCTCTCCCTCTCCTCTCTCTCAGTTCTTCAGTCACACAGGAGGAAGCTCATTCTGCAGTCAAGGGTACACAAGTAGCTGTGCCCCGTTAGAACCTCCACGCAAACTCTAGGGTCCTTTTCCAGAAATGCTTTCCATGGACTCTGGATACACACGCTCCCCGCTTCACTCACAACTCTCCTTGTTTCCTCGTGCTTTTGTCTCTATCACTCAAGTATGTCCACTCTCTTCTGACCTGGGGTGGCCGCTCTGCCTTGCTTTTCTCTGTCCTCTGTCACACTTCCAAAGCTCAGCCCCTGTCTTGGTCCACTCTCCTCCTAACCCCACCACCATTATTCAAAGTACTGTTAAGTATTGATATCTCACAGCCACATGGCTCAGCCTATTAGGAACCAATCATTTTGCACAATTTAGTTAGGCATACATTATTAAAGTGAATTTTTTCTATGTTAACACCAATAATACTATGGTATTGCCTTTAACAAACTGTACTAATAAGTTACTAGGCAATTTGCATATATGCCACCATCAGTAGCAAGGATCATATTTCTAATGTTAAGAAGGGTTGAGTCGCGTGGGGTGGGTAGAAAAAAAATAGAAGGGTTGTATGAGCTGAGCTGACACCTTGTTCATTTTAGCTCACGGTTTCAGAAGGTGACAGTCAGTTCATGGGCAGCTGGCAATGTGGGAGCCCAGACCAAGGCCGGGGTGAAGGCAGCTGCTCACAAGCAAGAGAACGGGAGAAGGGAAGGGGATGTGAAGTTGGTACAATATGTATGCACACCAAATTTGAGTTTAATGTAACCATTGCACATCAAATACATACTAATAAAAAAGGAGAGAAATCTACTTCAGCCGGTTTCAGTGGCACAATTTTTGGCTCTCAGGACTTGAAATGCTGAGGCAAGAGGTTCCCAGTTTTAAGACAAGCCTACACAACTGGAACTGCCTCAGAATAAGTAAGAAAAAGGGCTGGACTAGTACAGATCTTGCTTACCAAATATGCCAGCTCTCAGGTACAACCCCTTGGATGCGGGTGATACCATGAGCGGTTGGAAGGCTGCGCCTGGCTCAGGACCTGGGGGAGTGCGTGTGAGTCCTGCCCTTCCTCCGTGACGTGGCTTCCCATTCGAAATAACATGAGGAGCTGCCTCTGCCTCCCCCTCCACCATGTGCTTCCACTGTCGCCAGCTGCCCATGAATTAACTGCAATCTTCTGAATCTGAGCTGAAATAAAGTTTTCCTCCCCTAACTTATGCATGTTGAGTATTTTGTCACAGTAATGAAAAAGTAACTAAGACAGAAACTGATACCAGGAGTGGGGTCATTGGTGTGACTTTTACTTGACAATGTGGTTTAGAAGTCTTTGGAACTGGTATGCAGGAGGAGTTTGGAAGAGTTTGAGGATGCTGGCTAGGGAAATGTTAGACTGCTGTGAGCCAAACTTGGTGGGAGATTCTGGTCAGAGCTCAGATGTAAATGGCAGGAGAGCTGCATATTGGAAAGGCAGGGCTTGAGAAGTTTCAGATGGGGGCTGGAGGAATGGTGCAGTGGTTGGAGTGCTTGTCTTGGAAGTACAAGGCCCTGAGTTCAATTCTCCATCACAATATGAAGCTGGGCGTGGTGGCATGTGTCTGTAATACCAGCACTCAGAAGGATGGGGCAGGAAGATTTCTGTGAGTCGAAGGCTTATCTGGACTCACTAAGTGAGTTCAGCACCATCCTGGGCTAAAAAGCAAGATCCTCTCTCAAAAAAAGGGAAACAGAAAGAAGTTTCAGGTGGGAAGGAGAACTGTATTAGCAATTGGTCAAGAAACCACGTGTGCTACTCTGTGGCAAAAAGTTTGTTGGCATTTTGCCCTTGTCCAGAAACTACCTGAATCTGAGATTAAGAGAGAAGGACTACTTAATCTGGAGGAGGAAATCTAAAGTCAGCTCAATGTTCAAGCTGCTACATGGCTACTGTTTGCCACTTTAAGCCACCTTTACACTAAGGAACTGGAGAAAACAGCAGTGGTAGTTGTTGAAAAGGTTAGCACTGGGGATGGCGCAATGGCTCAACGGCTCAACGGTTAAAGCACTTGCCCAGCTAGCCGAAGGACCTGAGTTGATTCCCCAGCACCACATAAACTGGGCATGGTGGTGCACATCTGTAATCCCAGCACTTGGGAGGCTTAAACAGGAGGATTCCCATGAGTCCCAGGTCAGCGTGGGCTCCATAGTGAGTTCAGGGCCAGCCTGAGTTATAGAGTGAGATCCTGTCTCAAAAAAAAAAAAAAAAATAGCACTTAAAAAGAAGCCAAGTACTTGCAATCAGGATTATAAAAAAGAGGCCTTGAGGATGAGGGTGTCTCAGAAATCAGCAAGAGATCTCACCTATTCTCAATTAAATGGTGAAAGGTAAAGGACTTTGCTTTGCTTTTTCTCACATATATGCATCCCATTTAAAAAAAATAACTCAAGTGTGTTCTTAATGGCAGAGTAATACTCCATTGTGCACATATACCATTTCTTCTTTGTCCAGTCATCTGTACTCAGGCATATTGGCTTCTGCTAAGATTTGGCTGCTATACAAAAGACATTCAGGATATCATTACCTCAATCAAATTTCTTAGATTGAACATATCAATTTTCAGAGATAATTTTGTTGGATACCACAACCTAGGTCGACACTTGCTCTTTTTAAAGCTTGAAAGATTTTGCTCTAAGCTCTTCTGGCCTTTAAATTTGCATTGAGAAATCTGTGGTAATTCAAATGGGTTTGCCTTGCTAAAATAATGTCTGTTTTTCTCTTGCTGCTTTTAATATTCTCTCATTATGTTGGATTTCTACGGGTTTGATAATATCATGGTGAATCTCATTGCTGGTTGAGGTTATTTAGTGTTCTATAAGCTTCTTGTACCTAAAAATTAATTTCTTTTCTTAGATTCAGGAAATTTTCTTGGAAGATTTCAGTGAATAAATTCTTTATGCCTTTGGTGTTGTCTTCTGCTTTCTTCCACACCCATAATTCTGAGGTTGAATCCTCCATCAGCTGTTATATCCAGCTACTTTGCTCATTTCTAATTTTGGATTTGTGCCTAATTATAGCATTTGTTTCCTCAGCCTCGTCTTCAAGGTCTGAAATTGTGTTGTCACAATGTTTGAGTCGACTTCTCTGCTTTCAGATGTGTTTTTCATATACTGAGTTTCAAAATTTCCACTTCTCTATCAAAATGTTCTTTGTATCTTGCATTTCCTTATTTACTTCACCCAAGTTTTTAGTTGTAGCTTCTATATGCTCACTAGGACCACTTTGTATCCACCAGGACGCCTATGTGTTTATTAAGTTCTTCTCTAAGCTCGCTGATCTTTGCTTGCATTTTTTTGAGGACATCTTACTTGAACTCGTTTACCTGCTTGCTGGCTTCCTTCCCTACGAGTTCCACTACTTCAGGGCCCATCACATTAGCATCTGGGGTCTCAGGCATTTCTTTCTTTCTTTTTTTTTTTTTTTGAGCCAGGGTCTCACTCTGTAGCCCAGGCTGGTCCTGAACTCACTATGGAGCCCAGGCTGGCCTTGGACTCATGGCAATCCTCCTGCCTCAGCCTCTCGAGTGCTGGGATGACAGGTGTGCACCACCATGCCCAGCTTATGTGGTGCTGGGGAGTCGAACTCGGGCACTTAGCACTTGACTTAGCATTTGCTAAGCAAGCGCTTTAACCGTAGAGCTGTTCCTCCCGCGCCATCAGGCATTTCTGAGGGAGTTCGGTTGCCTTGTCATAGGAAGCCAGGGCACTGAAACTTACTTGGAACAGGCTAGGAGGTAAGGACATACCTAGCAAGGCAAAGGGTTCAACTGTCAACAGATCGTTGGTAACTGCCCTGTGGCCTGGAACACTGAGCCACAGCTGTGCTCAGGTGTGTGCTTCCTTCCTGCCCAAATACTTGGCGACCACTGTGCTGACCTCAACGGCCCTCCCCATATAAACTGCGTCCTTAGCTTAGGGCAAGAACCGTGAGGTTACACGAAGCCGTTCCCGTATCTGATGAAGTGTAATAACCTTGCTGCTGCTGCTTTCGAGTATACATGGTCCTGCTGGGAAAAAAAAAAAATTTTGTCAAACTCAGAGGTTTGCTCCAACACAAGACTATGAGTTGTGTGTTGTGTGGGGTTCTTCTCGTCACTCGTCCTGTCCATTCTGCAGTTGCTGGCCCACCGTGTGTTTGGTAGGCAAGTTCTGCACTAGTCCAGCTCTTTTTGTTCCCTATTCTGAGGCAGTTTCAGTTGTCTAGGCTTGTCTTAAACTTGGGATCCTGTTGCCTCAGCATTTCAAGTCCTGAGAGCACAAGCTGGCGCCACTAAAACCGGCGGAAATAGATTTCTCTCCTTTTTTTTATTAGTATGTACTTGATATGCAACGGTTACATTAAACTCAAATTTCGTGCGCACACCTATGGCACCCACTTCGCATCCCCTTCCCTCTCCCCTCCTCTGCCCTTGCCCGGCTGCTGCAGCCTGCTCGAGCAGCCGGCAGCGAGCACTGCCAGCACACCTCTCTTGGGCCAGTTCACTGTCTCCCTTGGGTACTGCGGCATCCGAATCTAAGTCACTGGTGCCGAGACTCGGATCACGTGCACCACTTGGACCAGCTCAACCGACAAGTTTTAAAATTCCACTGGCCAGAGCCAGTTCTGTGCGAACTGCCAATCTGGCTCCGAATTCCTCCTCTCCTGAAACCTTCCCCAGAGCTTCACGGGAGGATTCACCTCGCGGCGCCGCAAGGAGACTCGGTCTCTGGGGACCCGCGCCTGAAATCCCCGCGTCCCAGGAGGCCGAGGAAGAGGGACGCAAGGCCGGCGCCAGCCCGGGCAATTCGGGCCACGCGTCTTCAAGCAGCTGAGGCTGCCGCTCAGCGCGGAGGCCTGGCTTTAACGGCCGGTAAAGGCGTGTCGCGGGTGAAGGTCCTCTCCCAGGGTTTGGGCTTTCACCCCCACATGGCCCCAGCTCGTTCACATTAAGGCTAAGCGCCCCCGGGCGTGTCCGCTCCACCCGGGGTTTGCGCCTTCATCTACATTAACCGTGAACTGTAGTGTGGGCTTCCCGAGTTCAAGGGGCGAGAGCGCTCGTGATCGCTCAAAACATTCCACCAAGTCACCGAAATCGCCACCGCAGAAGGTAGTTATTACTGCTGCGTTCCCAGGTGATTAAGAAAAAACTCAGAAACGGTAAAATATAAAATCGCAACCTACATACTGAACCCGAAGAGGCTAAAACGATGGGGTCCGGCCCCGCCCGGCCTGGCCTGGCCACCGCTGCGGTAGGACGCGGCCCGGCAGCCGGCAGGGCCACGCGCGGACGCACGCCGCGCGCAGGGCGTCGGGACCCGCCTCCGGAAGGGGCGGCCGCGGCCTCCGGCGACTTCCGCCCGGCGCGCGGCGGGGCATGGCGGGCGCCGCGTTGAGGGCGGCCCTGGAGCAGCGGCTCCGGGACCTGGCCATCCGCGCGGAGGTCGTGGAGCACCCCGAGGTGAGGCGGCGGGGCTCCGGGGCACAGGTTTCCCCTGGCCGCGACCGATCGCGAGCCGGGGACTAGCGCAGCCTCGGGGCGCGGCGCGGGCGGCGCGGAGGCAGGCAGCGTGGCTGCCGCTCCGTCAGCGAGGCAGTGTGCGCTTGCAGCGTGGCAAGTCCCCTCTGCAGACCCTCACCGTACGCGACTCGGTTGCGTCCTTCGCGACACGGGTCTCACCGTGTCCGCCGCGCCGGCCTCGCGTCCCCAGCCAGGCAGCGGCGCTGTGCCAGGCCCCTCCCTGGCTCAATAAATGGTAGCGTGGTTCAGTATACTGTGTAGAGGCTTTTCAGTTTTTCCTCCCACCTCACTCCCACTTTCCCTTCCCACAATGTCCGTCTTCTTCTGCATCTTTTAACCGTTTTTATGGCTTAGAGAGGCCACAAGCGACTTAACTTTCTGGGCCCGATTCGTTTCACTGAGCGTAATGTTCTCAAGGTGGACTCGCGGGTTTTCCGTGGAACCCGTTTGTAAGTTGAGTGGTGCAGGACGTAGTTTACCCGAGGCTTGAGTGACATAATTAGTGAAGACTAATAGTATCAATAATGATCTTCAGCGTAGGCAAACATACTCAGTTAGTATTCCTCCCCTTTACACATTTTGAACTTTAAAATCTGTTATTTTCTATTCTTCTCAGAGCCCACGTATTTCTTAAAATGTGTACTTTAAAAATTCTGCCTCATAACTGCCTTATATGCCTTTCACTCTTGTGTTCTGTGAACCTTTTGGATGTAGTCAGCGCAGATTTACCGCCTGCCTCCTGGGTGGGCAAGTTCAGTTCCCCGCCTGCACTGTGCTGACATCACTGGGCTCCCGGACATTTTTATTTTTTGGTAAACCAACGAGGAGATAAAAGGGGTACTGGGACTATGATTTTGGACTCTGTCTTCTAAAAGACAACATTAACAGTGAGTAAAATGGTAGGCCTGTCGCCTGTGTAGGGGTCTCCAAACCCTGGGCTGAGAACTGGTAGACATCTGTGGCCTTGGAAGAACTGATTGGTGAGCGAAGCTCTTACCTCCTTTTCGTGCAGCCCCCTTAGGTTCTGGTGGGGCTGCTGATCTGACAGGAGGCCGAGGTACCCAGCTCCCCTCCTGCTGTTCACCCTGCCACACGCTACTGCGAACCAAGCACAGGAGAACGGTCTGCAGCTAACCTGGTCCCTGTACCTGGTCACTCCTAGCCCCAGTTCAGCACTGATACAATTGACCTTTGGCTGTTCACCAGCCAAAGCTAACACATAACTAAGTTAAGAGGACAGCCAGCATTTTGGCCCTTGACCTCGAGAATCAGCCAGGACCCATGGCACAGTGTCTCCGAAAGGGCCCCGCAGTTCCAGTGAGTCACCCAGCCTCTTGAGCAGAGGTTGAGACCCCAGAGGAATCAACCAGTGTACATTTTGGAAAAAGAAGGGACACACTAAAGAGGTTCTGGAAGGGCACAGTGCTTCCAAGGGAAGTCATGTGGTTAAGCAAGACTGAGCCATCCTGGCAGGTAACAATGGTCAGCCCCTCACAAGGAGCCTAGACTGGCAAAAAGAAAAAAAGATTGATTGTGACCACATGTCTTACTTTGACTTGGTCTTAAGACACCCTGCAGGAAAGTGTAACCTCTCCTAACGGAGTAGTAACAACCGAAAGAGCTGGCAAACACCACAGCACCCGCTACTGACAGGCCTCCAACCACATCTACACCATTTTAGCTTACAGCCTGGAGAGGTCTAAGTCCTAGTCCCACTACTGCTTCCAGAAAGAAAAAAAAAGGGGGGGGGGCATTAGCCTTTGTGTGTTGCCATTAGGTTATTCTCATGTACTATTTCCCCCCATTTTATTGACATGTGTAAGTGCAGAATTTAAGGTTTACAATGAAGTTGAGCATTATTTCGTGCACATACATATCTTGTCAAGGTGACAAGGACTTTCCCGCTCTCCTTTTGTCTGTTATGAGTATGCCTCAGGTAGAGATTTGGCTTCTTAGGTACAAGTGTGCCTATAAGACATAAATGCCAATGTAAATATTCTGGCTACTAAGTTCTGTTACCTTCTACGTAAACTTCCTGTCCCTATTTCAGACTAAATATTACCTGGAGCCAGCCACTACAAAAGGTCTTCAGGTTGACAAAAGAGAAGTCGGAATCCCAGGTTTTGGCCCCGTGGTCCAGGCTGGTCCTGAACTCACTGTGTGGCCCAGGCTGGCCTCGGACTCGTGGCAGACCAGCCTTACGTGGCCTCCTGAGTGCTGGGACACGGAACTGTACCATTAGAATTTCAGTGGCCCAGAGGTCACATTAAAAACCAGAGGTCCCTTCACTGAGTATTCTTTAGCAATTCTAATTACAATAGGAAATTAGATTTCTTACTGACGACGAGGTGGCGTCAGTGTCCTTGTTAACTCTGTTATACTTGGGAAACACCTGAAAGCACAGAGGGTGATACTGAAGAGGAAAGGCTTATGCCACCCGTGCTGACTTGGACCCACAGCACTTCTGGAGTCACTATTCACCAGTATTCCACTTCTGATTTTTGGAGCCTGCCTTTTTTTAACGTGGTTATAAAATAAAGCTTAAGCATCAATGAATTGCTAATGCCCCGATTCTCTGGAACAACCTGCTGGAAAAATCTTTTATTTCTTAGATAGGATACTGTGTGTCGGATCACTGCCCGATCAGTCGTGGGCTAACGTGTCCTGCCCTCTTTTCCAGAATATCAAAAAAATGAGTTCCTTGAGCAATAATATCTGATATTCCTATGCCTCCTTTTAGGTAAGTCACATGGAAAAACAACAGGCAAAAAGTAGAGAAGTAAAAAGGAAAAGCTAAGTCAGGAGACTTGATCCTCAGCATGGAAGCGTGAAGCAGGATAGAAGAGATATAAAGACAGGTGCAAAGGAGACGGAGGAAACTGCAATTCAAAAATTGTACTTTTAAGCCCCCTGCTACATCGGGTGATCCATACCTGCGCTCCCGAGGTTTGTGTATGCTACTTCTAGGCCTGTCATGCCCCCAGAATCCCTTGAAGATGGTGTCCATAAATGAGCTGAGCTGACATGGTAAATGGCAGAAACATGATCTTAAGATAAATATGATTCAGAGAATTCGGAGAATGTTTTTAAGCAAGACATTAAGATGGCCCATCTTAGGACCATTGCTTTTCTCTTGTAGACCAAACTCAAACTTTTCAGTCTCACAAATTCCAGATTTTCACTTTCCAAAATTTATAAATCTCTCCAGCTCCAGACTATTGCGCTTTCTTTTTGAGAAAGGGTCTCGTTCTATAGTCTATACTGCTCCTGAACTTACTGTGTAGCCCTGCTTGGCTTTGAGCTCATGGTAAGCCTCGTGCGTCAGCCTCCCTAGTGCTGGGATTACAGGCATGCAACACATGCCTAGCTGATCTTTATGTAGTGCTGGGGAATTGAATCCAGGGCTTTGCACATGCTAGGCAAGTATTCCAACTGCTGAGCTAGGTTCCAGCCCTAAGCGTGTACTTTCATTTACCTATTAAAGCAAGAAGGGGTACATGGAGAAAATAAAGCTTTTCATGAGAGGGGGTCTTGAGTGCGGGTCCCCCTAACTGTGTACTTCTAAAACTGCTTAGTAGATTTCTTTTATGCTTCACAAAAATTATATTTTCTTGGGCTGAGGTCATAGTTCATCAGTTTAAGTGCTTGCCTAACAAGCATGAGGCCCTGGGTTCGATTCCCCAGCACCACATCAGCTGGTTAAGGTGGCACACACCAGAAATCCCAGCACTTGGGAGGCTGAGGCAGGAGGACTGCTAAGTCCAAGGCCAGCCCCGGCTGTGCAGAATTCAAGACCAGTCTAGACTACAGAGGAAGGCCCTGTCTCAAAAAAAAAAAAAAAAAAAAAAAAAAAAAAAAATCCTAAAAAAAAAAAAATTCTCATACCTTCTTCCCTCCCTCCCAGTCACCAAACCTCCTCTGCCTTTACCTGTGTGTGCTGCCAGATATTCAGATGTTCTTCATGTATGAGTCCACTGTCCTTTCAATAGATTTGTTCAGTGGCAACTGTCACGTGGTCTTGACGGAGGGGAACGTTAGGCAGAAGTTCCAGGGTTGTTACAAAGTTTCAACACGAAAAGTTTAAAGTTAAAATATAGTAGTTCTTTGGGATTCCACAGCTTGATGTGAGCAAACTGACATCAGGGCTGGCCTGAGAGAAACTGTATGAGGCCTGGCGGTCCGGAAGAGGCTCAGCTTCCACAGCTGCTCCGTGGTGAGAGGCTGGATCCGGGTCTTGGGGTAACTCCCAACCCTGCAGTTTTTTCCACACAGCAGTGTTTTATTGTTTCTTTTATTTTATAGGTATTTACAGTTGAAGAAATGATGCCTCATATCCAGCATCTGAAAGGCGCACATAGCAAGAATCTGTTTCTTAAAGACAAAAAGAAAAAGAGCTACTGGCTAGTGACAGTTCTTCACGATAGATCAGTCAACTTAAACGATCTTGCCAAGCACTTAGGTGTTGGGAGTGGAAATCTGCGATTTGCTGATGAAGCAGCAATGCTAGAAAAATTAAAAGTTGGCAAAGGCTGTGCCACACCCCTGGCGCTTTTCTGTGACGACGGAAGTGTGAAATTTGTTCTGGATTCTGCTTTTCTGGAAGGTGGACACGAGAAGGTGTACTTTCACCCCATGACCAACGCAGCAACCATGGGCTTGAGCCCGGAAGAGTTTCTCAGATTTGTGAAGATGACAGGGCATGATCCCATAATACTAAATTTTGATAAAAAGTAATTGGGCTGGACTGGCGGTATGAGGAGAGCTTAGAGCTTGAGTGGTGGAGTGAGCCCACTATGGCCAGGGCCCGGGGTTTGATTCCCCAGCATTCCAACAACAATAAAACCTAACTGGGCTGATAGAATAAATTTATCTTTGAAAGCTATTTTTCTTACTTGTAGTTTTTAGGAGGGATTTTCATCTTTATAATGCTCAAACATTCTCGGCCCTTTTTCCTGTGATGATTACTCCTAGCTATGCCTTCCAAAAACAATCAGGGATACTTTAGACTTAGATTATATATTTAGCATTCACTGTATGTGAAAGAAGTTACAGATTAGTACCAAGTGGGTTCAGAAAACACAGGGAAGGTTTACATTTAAGAACATTTACTACAAAGGACACATTCTCCTCATTCGTGCCCTTAGAATGCTGCCCACTTTGCTCTCAACACTCAGCCTATCTGTTCTTCCACTTACTGCACGTCTTCAGTCGGGCTGCGGTGGCTGTCTCAGCACACCTCAATCTGCCATCATGCTTATCTTTTCATTTTGACTTTCCAGAAAAGCCAGAAGTTGTAGAGTGCCAGATCTGGTGAACACGGTGGGCGAGGCCACACCCGACCTCTGTATTTAGGAGCCTGCCTTTCTGTTGGGTAGCACTGAACAGCAGCATTCACGGCAGATAATCAGTTTTTTTTTTTTTTTTTAAACATCTTGCTCTGTAGTCCAGGCCAGTCCTATATTCATTAGCCCAAGGCTTAACAGTAGCTCTTAAAGACACAAAAGAGGAGACCAAGAACTGCCTCAGAAAGGGCAAGAATGAAGGGATAATGTGAAGCCAGGGCGAGTACTGGATGGGAGATGAATGGTAATGTACTTTTAGTGCAATCATTTTTATTTAAACATTTACTGTATATTTAGATCACACCTGATATGTATGAAATTTATAATCATAGTGTACATGATACAGGGGGAAAAAGTTACAGGAATATGTTTTATTGCCAACAGTGGTTATGTCTGGTGAGAACTGACATTCCCCCAAAATAGCTTCACTCACAAGGAGCCTGCTATGATGAGCTAACTGGACATGGGTGGAGGCCCGGATGCTTTGCACAGATGTCCCCCTCCTTACATCTGACCCAACCTTTGATATGTAACATTCCTGTAATTACTAGCCTTTTGAAAATGTAAAAGGACACTCCCTAGTTTTCTACCAGTCCTGACCTGCCTACCTGATGCTTCCACCGTGTTTTTAAAAAGTACTTTGATTTAGTACTGTTTTCTATCCTCTAGGCTACTTTATGGTCCTATTTCTACAGTAATTTTACTTACCTCTTTCAGTTATAACACCTCAAATGGTACAAAAACCTAGGAAAATGTAGTCAGTTGTCATGGAAGCTATCATTAAATTAAGGGTCTGACATAAGGTAGATTAAAAAAATTCTTTGGGCATGAACGTTTTCGTATTTTCTACTACTACATCAAATGGCGTGCGTGTGTGCGTGCGTGGTGTGCGTGTGTGTGTGTGTGTGTGTGTGTGTGTGTTTGGAAGACAGGGTCTTCTTCCCTGTTTACCCTAGGCTGGGCCTGAACTCACTATGTAGTCCAGGTTGGCCTCAAATTCAATGGTAGCCCTGCCTCAGTCTTCAGCATGTTGGATTACAGGCGTGTGCCTCTATTTTAAGGCTCCATATTCATTTTTTACCTACTCTTTTTTTGTGACAGGTTCTTGCTCTTTTTGTGACAGGTGCCCTTAACTCATGGCAGTGTTCTGCTTTCACCTCTGGAGTGCTGGGATTGCAGTCGTGTGCCACCAAACTCAACTAATCTTTATGTGGTGCTGGGGAATTGTACCCAGAGCTAGGCAGGCATTTTACCCACTGAGCTAGGCCCTCAGCCACTCTTTTCTAAAAGGCTACTTTATACTTCAGGCCATTCTGCACATAAAATGAAGGAATAAATCTTAGCACTCTGGGAATCTGGAGCAGAAGGGTTCCAAGTTCCAGCCCATCCTGGTCTTTGTAGTGAGACCCTGTCTCAAAATGAAAAATCAAAATATGTCAGTGTGAAGGCCGTGCGTTCAATTCCCCTAGTGCAAAAGGAAAAAACAGCCAATCACAGGACTTCAGAACCTTCAACACGTGGTCTGATGGTGAAAACATGTCCAGAAAGATTGCTTATTAAGGACACAAAGCCAGCTGCTTCCCAGTTCTTCAAGTGAAAATGGAAGACGAGTTTGTGCAGCCTGATTCAGTAGTTCCCCTGCTCTGTGGTTGTGCTTGCCAAGCTTTCAGTTACCTGTAGCCAAATGCAGTCCAAAAATACTACATGGAGAATTTACTTACTTTTGTGACAGTGGGAATGGCTTCTGCACTGAGCTGCACCCCAGCCTTTTATGTTTTGAGACATGGTCTCCCTAAGCTGCTGGCTTGCCCAAGCTGGACCTGAATTTGCAGTCCTCGTGCCTCAGCCTCCCAGAGTGCTGGGAGAACGCAGGTGCGCACACCAAGCTGGGCTCGGTTCCCGTGCTTCATGCTGCACACTGTCCTAAGCAATGGGATGAAATCTCACACCATCCTGCCTGGAACGCCGAACGCTCCTTGCCCAGCACATGCGTGCTGTGTGCGCGACCTTGCATGTTACCTCAGAGCCCTGTGGTTCCCTGCAGGGCTGACTGTGGTAGTGTCAGCAGTGGCGTCGCAGGGATGGATGCACCTGGATGCTGCATCACAGTTCTACCTGTACCATTAACTTTAGCATTTCAACCCATCTTATCCACAGGCATATGGACCAAGGTAAGATTCTGACGAAGAGACATCATCATTTTTTTTTTTGCAGCTTACTCTTCTAATTATTCTATTAGTCATCATTGTTAATCTTTTACTGTGGCTTTATTTTTTGTGGTACAGGGAAGGAACGAATACAGGGCTCTTGGTTAAAGCACCTGCCTGGCATGTGTAAGGCCCAGATGTGATTCCCCAGTACCACATAAAAAATTAGCTGGGCATGCTTACAATCCCAGCATGTGGGAGGCTGAGGCATTGCCATGGATTTGAGACCAGCCTGAAAAAGAAAAAGGGGACTATTGTAGATTATATTTTAAATGTATTTTGGAATTGAAAACGGATACACTCTTTTTCTTCCGAAACCTCCAGTGTTCATCCTTACCTGATTAGGACAAAATAACCTAAATCATGTCTGAAAATATTTCAGACACATGTCTTGTGTTTGATAAGACTTCTACAGGGTAAATAATAACAGCTGGCTACGTTTATACAATTTAAATGACTACTCACAACTTTTTATAAAAAAAGTCACCTCTCTTTTGTTTCTTTTTATATCAGTTTGAAAAGTGAGTGTTAATCCAACTTAATATTTTTTAGGGAGAAAAGTTAAAAAGTAAAATGAAAGTAAATGTATTAAAAAAGAAAAATCAACCAGACAATGGTGTCTTGTCATGAACTAGGTTCTTATAGCTGATACTAGGTATTGCCAAGTAACAAACATTTTGCCATCCAACTCCAAATCCCTCAGAATGTGGTTTCAAAGGAAATTTTACAATTTTATATTGATTTGGCATTTAATAACAGTTTTAATTAACACAATGGCAAACATTTAAAAAGAGAGACCTTAGTGAAAAAGAAAATGACAACTTGAAATTAAACTTTGTTAAAGGGTGTTGTAAGTGCAACATTATTCATTAAGCATTCCATTTAAGGCATTTTCATTGTCCAAGTATCTCAACATGTACATCATTGTTTTTATTATAAAAGGGGCTCCTTTTGTATTCATTCAAGGCTTAAAGAAAAAAAATACACCTCAGGACTAAGAGTAGCAGAAAAGAAAGACAAAAATTCACCACGTTCCGCGTAAAAAGTAAACGTAAAATACAAAAGTAATTTAGTGTACATTAATACTTCCCATTATACTTCCAGATTTGGTACAGTATCATTCTTACTTCCTGACATAAACTGCTGAGACAGTACAGGCTGGTAGTACTTCATCTGTGCAGTGTTTGCAATTGTGTAATACACACCGTGATTTTTAATTAGGCTGTACCATGCCTTGCATGAAAGGTGCTACACACCAACTTGTCTTGTGAACTCTTTGGTAACCAACCAATTCAAAAACTTGGACCAAAACATTTCCACATGGCCAGATCTGAAGCATGTTATTACAGCTCTGGGCTGAAGCTATTACCCTGTATATTAAAATTTTCTATTTTCTTGGGTTTTTAGGTGTTTAGAATATAGAATATAGCCAGAAACTTAAAAATAAGCCAGGCCCCAGTTAGGAAAATGGTTCTGGTAACTTTCAAGCTGGCTCTGTTTTGTTTGGCAAAAGCTTATGTAAGAGGAAAAAGAAAAAAGGTTTCCTACAAACTTTGCCTCTAAGGGTAGTTTTTAAATAAAGTAAAATACTCATGTGGTTATTATCTAGTCCTTTCTTGAAATGGCATGAAAAAGGTGATGAATGTAATTGAGAGCATCTGCATTTTTCCAGTCCCAGTGTGTTCCCTTGGCTGCTTCTTGAGTTGTTTCTCAGGGTAAGCCTACTCAGGTTTAGTACGTCACAGGCTGTCTGTCATCCAGCACTTTCTGCTGAAGTAGCAATGTGCTGGTTATCTCAATGGGTTCTCTACTTCAAGACAATAGTACCTTGGAGAGGTCCCAGCTGTGGTCTTAACTCAACCTTACCGGCCACCTCACACTGAGATTTCAATTTTAGTAACCGTCCTGGGATTTGCCCTAGTTGTGCAAATTAGATGCTAGTTAATATAAATCTAAGTTACCCACTTACTGTATCTAGTAAAAGTTTCTATATTTACTTTTAACTTAACCAACCGAAAATAAATTTACATTTTTACATGCAAGTATCTCTAGACTGCCATGATATCCATTTACCAATTTGATGCTTAAATTCAGGGAGTCATGATGGAGACATATTTAAGTCTAGAGAATAAAATTTTTAATATCCCTGTTGTACAGTATGTGTACTTTCATAAGATTCTTTTGTATTTACATAGCACCTTTCATCGAAGAGTTTTAAAGTTATTTCACTTTATAGTATTATTTGTCGGCAGAACCTACATTTATGGTGCCACTGAGTTAACACAAATCCAAGTTCTCAAACTTCCCTATCAATTTCTTTCCAATTAGACACAGTGTCTCTTTTTTGATGGTCTTTCCAATGTTAACAATAAATACAATACGGCTACTGGTCTACCAAAGAGACAGACAGAGATAGACAGAAAGTGAGAGGGTGAGAAAGGCATTTCTCATGGCTACTAGCATATACATAGTTCATATATCACGCAATATGTAATATGTAATTATCCCAAATGTTCTTTAGAGCTGCTAATGAGAGCCTAAGAAGTATACTGTTAAAATAAAAATAGTCAATATCTTCTCATTTCAGAAAATTATTTTGGCTGTATATTAAATAATGAATTTGCATTAATATCAATGCATTTTTTGGACTTCATAAGAAAATAAAACTGTGATATAAAATTGGAATTACTAAAAAATTGATGTTCTTCTGGGTTAACTAAATCTTCTTTTTTGTGCTTTTCCAAATGTTCAAGGTAACAAATGCATACAAATATTTCAAAAGTACCAATAATAGTTATCAAC
Organism: Ctenodactylus gundi; assembly: GCA_004027205.1. Taxonomy (NCBI): domain Eukaryota; kingdom Metazoa; phylum Chordata; class Mammalia; order Rodentia; family Ctenodactylidae; genus Ctenodactylus; species Ctenodactylus gundi. The sequence goes on along the minus strand of PVKB01004870.1, from coordinate 94,762 downwards.
TTTAATGTAGTATTATAAAGGACAAAAACAGAAAAAATCTTATTAATAAATGATAACCTTAGTAATAAATGAGTTCATGGCCAATGCAGATCATAGTAATTATTTACATTATTTTGTCACAAGAAAACTTCTTAAGCAACAGTCAGCTCTCAAGTTAAAAAAAAAACAAGCACACATATATAACCAATAGCAAAGAAAGGAAGTGAGTTAAAGCACAAGAGCTTTATCGTGTGAATGTTATTTGCTGGAAAACCATCTGACTAAAAAATGTTTCAGAAAAACACTTTTTATCTTGGATCTGTGTATGAATTCTCACAGTAGCTGAGTAAAGAATATAAAAAGATTGGTAACACTTTTTGTAACTCCTATTTTCTCATTATGGATTTTTCAGATTATCTTGTAAATGAATTTCTTTTGCAGTGCATCAAAATAATTGACTTAAAAAAATCCAACACATGCAGTCTGCTAAACAAAAAAGGGTCTGACATGCCAAAACAATTTTCTCATAATATATAATACATTCCACAAATACTACAGATTTAATTTAGATTTACACAACTAAATATAAGTGGCTAGATTTTGGCTAATACTTAGCAGAAGCATTAAGCAAACATGAATAAGTTCATAAACAAATGATAAAATATTATTTTGGAATATTTCTTGTAACACGGTCTTTAGTGAGAGAATGACCTTAAATCACTTGGTCTTTAGTGAGAGAATGTCCTTTATTCAGCAGAGCTTAGTAGTACAATGTCTAGGATAAGTCCTAAGACCTTCTATAACTTTTGGCAGTTGAATCCAGTAGTGCTCCTTGATTCAAGGAAGGAATGAAGGTTTGCATTTCTTGCCTGCTCTATTCACGAAGGATTGTTTAAAGTCTCCTTAAAGATTAAAAAAAAAAAAATGGTTCCTATAGTTGCTAGGTGTCTTGTTACTTCAGAAATAAAGGCTTCATACTGAGAAACTGAAGGACACTTTTCTCTCTGTATTTAGTTGGAAGGTAGAAAGGAGAAAGAAAATGTAAGAAAAGCTTAAAGAAGAATACAAACTACAAAGCAGCCACTACATACAGAACACGGGCATGCACCACACAGGCAGAGTGAAACAGATAACCAGAGACGACTTTTTTCCAGCTATCTCTTCACAGTTGGCATCTAGTTTACTCTCATCAATTTTCAAGAAAATTGTGAGGCAGTTGTTCTCCTATCATGAAATGATTACACATTATTCACTAGTAAAATTAAATTTAAACTGAGAAGAAAAATTCAGAAGTTTGTTTCTGCACTGACATGCAAAAACCCAAGGCAACTAACTAATCTTGCTCTACTAGTATGTAGGACAAAATCTTAACAAATGAAGCAAGCAGTATTTATATCTGTTAATGCAGTGTGCACCTGTTCCCATGTAACTTGGTTAGTTTGTACAGATGAGACTATTCCAACTGACACTGTAAGCAGCAGACTCACCGCTTGACCCACATGGCATGTAGTGGGTAACAGAATTAGGAGCTTTGTTGCTCACTAGACCTGCTTTTTGAATTTCTGCTTTCTTGTACTTTGTCCACATCTGCAGGAAAAAAGCATTTCATGTTATTTAGTTAAAGTTTAATCACGATATAATTCATGAAGAAGACTAAAGAGCTCTCACTGGGTAGGGTAAAAAAAAAGACTAATTATTTGGGAATAGACATCTCACTACTTAAGACTGATTTTTGTATTTTAAAGCTATGAATACCATTGTCACAAAAGCAGCATCTACTTTTAAAAAATATGTTAACAATTACATTTTCCCCTTTGGAGTGACAGGCTAGTATACTTACTACGTTTATTTACAAAATGGCCACTATTCAGTTGTAAAGTGAAAAATCTTCCGTATGACAGTAGAAGCAACCAGAATAAAATATTAAATATTAGTTACTACGAAAACTAGGGCTGAGGCATATTTTACAGGCAAATAATGTATCTACTTACACTATTTATATCTAACACTGCTTTATTCAAAGTGGACCTAAAGCAAAACATGATATTTACATAATTATGTGAGTATGATTTCTAAAAATCTGGTCTAGAAATACAAAAGCTATTCAGTTCTATCATTTATAAAAGACAGAACAAATTTGTTTTCAAATAACCAGCTTAAAACTGCAGATATCCACAGGAGATGTCTTAAAGAAAGTGCAACTGCTTAACTGAATCAGTGTTCAGCTGTTTGGATATTTAAAGCACTAAAAACTGCTGGTCATTTATGTAAAGTTTCATGTATGGAAAGTATAATGTAGATTTAAAAAAGTTTTTGGGAGAATAGTGTTCCATGATTTTCAAGTTTTTTTTTTCCCCATCATTAAAAAATTGATACCTAGTGGTTTCCGCAGGAAACCCAGTCTGCATTGTCAGAAAATCTTCAGGGCATATGGACACACTATGTTCTATTTATAACAACTGAAACAGAAGGGACTTTGCCCTGAAATGACCATGTATCAGTACAAGAGGACAGCTAATTTTACAAAGAATACAACTTTCATTAACCAGGCATTTCCCATACATGTTTTGGTCCAATAATAGCAGCTTAATATACTAAATGATGATTCTTCATTTAGAATGTCATATTTCATCTGGGCATGGTAGTACACACCTATCAACGCTCTGCGAGGCTGAGGCAGGACTGCGAGGTCCAGTCCTGGCTGAGTAATTCAGTGACTGAGGGGGAACGTGTTTCAAAAACTCAAAAAACAGGGCTGGAAATGTAGCTCAGTGTGAAGACCCTAGGTTCAATTCTCGGCACCAGAAAAAGAAAACAAAAAAACCCACCAAAAAGTCATATATCCAGCTTCTAGGCTGTGTTATTACCAGTAATATTGAGGCTAAATCAAAATGGTAAAGATATCCCAGAGATAAAACTAAGATATATTCTACTCTCTCCAGAAATGGATCCACTTTTAACAATTTTATTTATTATTATTTTTATTTTTTGAGAAAGGTCTCACTCTGTAGTCCCAGCTAGTCCTGAGCTCACTGTGTAGCCCAGGCTGGCCTAAGTCATGGCAGTCCTTCTGTTTCAGCCACCCAAGTGCTGGGATTAGAGGTGTGTGCTGCCATGGCCAGCTTGTGTTGCTGTTTTTACCCCCACATTCAGAGTTAGAGATTCAGGGTTACCTGACTTGCTCTGAAAGTACTATAAACAGAGAAAGACAATTTAAAAGTTTATGACACTATACAGTTTGCAAATATCTCTATTTTTTCAAAGTTTGAATTTTTTGTTCTGAAATTTGGTCTACTAAAAACATTCTTGTTTATTTAAATGGCTACAAGTTCTAATTTTTCATTTTAGTATAATGTTTTCTTAAAACTGTCTTAAGGGTACACATATATACTTTAATAATTAATTGTACAAGTAACAATTTTTACTACTTTATAACTTATTACCTTTTAAGGATAGAAGCACAAATACAAATTTTCAATATGATGAATATGATTGATTTATTTATCTTTGATTCTATAGAAAAAAAGAACTGGAAGAACTATTGTGTTAACTGATTTCAAGTAAATAAAGCATCTTGAAAGACAGACAGTACTTGTGTTTTTGCATTTATCAGATGAAGTAAAAGAGTGAGAATGAAAACAAGTGCCCCTAGGCCACTGAATGCGGTTTTTCCATAACACCAACTTGATGCATGTTAACTGATGGCATAAGTGAGTGACAAGAGTGACATCTTTTAAGGCATTTCCCTTAATAACATGGGATACATGCAATAACAGAGGTAATTTCTGGAGAAGAAGAGCAAAGGGGCAGGAAGAGGCAGGAGAGGAAAAACGAGCGTTCTACTTTAGAGGCAACACAAACGCGACCTGGCAACACCTTCCTGATAATTGTACAGCAAAGCCACTTTGCTTTGGTATATAAAGTAACCTCTTAGCACATGACGGGAAATATGGAAGAGGAGCATGTATGGTTGAGGTTTTAAAGGCATGCAGCTTATGTACAGAGTACTTAACACTCCACGCAGGCTCTGATGTAGTCCCACATTTATATACAGGCCATCACATACAGCTGAAGATCATGCAACACTCTTAAAATAAAAATGTAAGCCTAGCCAAGCCAAATGAGGCAATAGCTGCTGTTCAGATGCGAGTGGATAAGCACAGTAGCTATCAAATAATGTCAGTGTATTATGCTGTTCCGATCAGACACAGCCATATTCATACCAGACTGTTTGATTATTCTCAGAGACCAACCATGCAGCTTCTGTGTCAACAGGAGAGCATGCAGAAGTGGGAGCACCACTGCTGTCTACGGAGGACTGTGGGTTACCATTACAAGGGTTCTGTCTATCAGAAAGCTTTTCAATATGTTTCTGTGCAGATTCATCCAAAGAAGCAGAAGTCGGGATAGTTTTTCTGATGACTAGCCTAGGAGGTAACCCACTTATGTTACTAACTAATTCTGTGTTCAGGGATAAGAATGGCTGAGATGAGTGAACTCCAGTAAATGACCTTTTCCTACCTTCCGCAGATATTCCACAAGTAGGATCAGACATATTAATAACGGAAAAGGTTTGGCTTAGACATGACTTTTCTGTTCTTGAGTTTCTAGCCTGGTCATGTAGAGACTCAGGCATATCTGTAGCTAAATCCATTTGGGCATGGGAACCTAAAGCCTGTGCCAAACCGTTAAGTGTGGGAGAGAACCTCTCATGGAAAGGGTACTCACTAGATGCGGCAGAGATGCTGCTATCCGTGGCAGGGTGTGGAGAGTCAACGGACACGGGCAGTCTACTGTCCTTGGCCAAAAAGTCATGGATGCTTGTCCTCCGTGTAGTGCCTTCGGCAGTTGAGATCACGTTGCTTGCACGAGGTAAAGTGGCATAAGGGTTGTTATCTTTTGATTGTCGTGACACAGAAGGTTCTTTTACAAATTTTACTTTTCCTTGAGTGCCTGGCATAGGCTTTCTAGTGGAACTCGTGCCGGAGGCATCTTGAGTCTTTCGAGAACCAGCTCTTACAAACTCAGGCTTAGTTGTTCGTCGACCACAAAAGTCCCCTGGGGTTTTTCCACTTACTGACCTAGCCAGACCACAGCCAACTGGCTTGTCTTTTCCCAAAAAATCAGAAGAGACAGACAAGCTTTTCATTACTTCATCTAAAAGATTCTCTTGACTTGAAGATTTTAACTGTTTGAAAAGAAAATCAAGTAGACTAGTGAATACAACCATGTTTTTCTGATATGCTGAGCTGTGCAATGTGAAGTTGCTGGGCTGTTCACTTATTTACTTATTTAATGTACTGTTGACTGAATCCATGGACTCCACACTGAGCTACATCCCCAGCCCATTTTTATTTTTGACTTTGAGACAAGGTCTCATTATGTTACTGAATTTCTCAAGCTGGGCGTGAACTTGCAATCCTCCTGCCTCAGCTTCCTAGAGTGGGCTGGGATTATAGGCCTTGCTATGGGGTCCAGCTAATACTCTGTAATTTAAAAAAGCTCTAAAATACAGTATCACAGACATTTAACTTGCAATATTCTTCTAATTAAGGTTACCATAAAACTAACCTGCATTGAGGTAAGTTTGTTGCTTTCTTCTAAAAATTGTTGCAGAGTAACAACTTCACTTCCAGGGGAACCAGTTTTTATCTTGTGATGTGGTCGACTTTCTAGCGATTCTGGCATTTTGTTCTGGAGCACTGGACTTGATCTGGTCTGTCTTTTTAAATACTGGATGGGATTGCTTCCACTGCTGGACCATGCCTCATGATCATGAAGCAAGTTAAATTCTCCACTGCTGTGGCTTTGTGGCCTGCTTTGGTTATTAACTGCACCTGCTTTTGGAGTAAATGGTGTATTGAGACTTTAATAATAACAACAATGAGATTATTACTATATAATTGTAACATTTGCTGGCTGGGCTCTCATTCTATGAACAGCCACTTGCTTTTAAGCTTTATTTAGAAATCTTTATTAAACATGTTAATCCTTTTATCAATCTAAAACCTGCTATTCTTGCTCTGTAGTCCAAGTGGTCCTAAACTTATTATGTAGCCCAGGCCGGCGTAAAATCACAGCAATCCTCCTGCCTCAGATTCTTAATGCTGTGGTTACCGGCATGTGTAATCATGCCTGGCTTTTATTTTTTCAAGCTGATAAATAAGGCAAGTCCCACAAGGACAAAGATGTGCTTTTACTTCCCCATTCAAAGCCTAAAGTGTACCTCACGCGAAGCAGGCACGTGAGGAACCGATGACTCCAAAAGAACACATTTCAGGTTGAAAGAATTGTAAATTATTGCACAAGTATGACCAAATCTATAAATTTTAAATTATTTCAGAATGCTAAAAACCCAGGCTGTTTTAAATGAGAAAATACAAACTGTAATTCTTTGCCTCTCTATGAAGTCCTTATTACTCATTTGAAGGTTTATCTATTCATCTTAAATGAACAACCTTAAAACATTTTAAACTGAAATAGCACATTTATAAGGGAAATCAAAAGGAGACATGAGGTGGTTAGAAAATTCCACTAAAATACAAAATCAAGTATGTGACATTTTATTCTTTCCTTAATACCTGAATCACCTGGTTGTTCCCGCTGTCGACTACTGCTATGGTGACTAGAGCCTTAAGATTCAGTTTAGACAGAATGATACAGAATGAAAATTACCAAGTTACTGAGCAATGCTTCCTCGTATCTATACTACTTTTACGAGTAGTTATTTGTTTTGATTGACAGCAAAAGTTGTTTTGGTACTGGGGATTGAACCTAGGGACTTCTCACTGAGGTACGTCCCTAGTATCGCCCTTTTAGAATTTTTCATTTTGAATTTAGAGACATGGTCTGCCTAAGTTGCTAGGTTTCTCAGGCTAGGCTTGAACTTGTGAAACACCTGCCTCGGTCTCCCAGAATGCCAGGATTATAGGTGCAAAAGTTGTTTTGACCAAAAAGGAAGCTGTATGTTCTGTCTTGAAGACACTAAGACAGAAAATACAATTTTCCATTTGTTTTCTACTCACAAAGAGTAAAGTGGTTCAAAACACCTGAGTGGCTTATCTCAAGTAATGTAATATTTTACAGAAATGAGATTTTCTTGTGTTTTCAAATCAGAGCTCTTCCACACTTTCAGGTTGTATTTTTCTTCTGGATGTAGCATGAATGTAAAAATAAAGATCAATAAAATTAAGTCATAGCATTAGTGATAAAATTACACTCGAGACAAAGTAATTGTATAAGCAATGGAACAAATGTATTCATTCTAACTCTGATCTATAGAGGAAAACTATTAATATATTGGTTAAAAATTTCCAGATTTTTTTTTTTTTTGAAACAGGACTCACTCCGTAGTCCAGCTGGTCCTGAACTCACTGTGTAGCCCACAGTGGCCTTGAGCCCCCAAGTCCTGAGATTACAGGCATGCATCACCACACCCAGGTGATGGAGCGGTGGGAAACTGAACCCAGGTGCTTGCACTCGCTAGGCAAGCCTTTTAGCCACCGAGTTATACTTCCCAGCTCCCCAAAAGTCCAGAATTTGAAAGGCAGTATATCTTTAAAGAAAAAAAGATATTAAAGTTTCCAGACATTTACATGAAATCTTTTCTTTGAAATGCATACTTAAAACTCAGAGAAAAAACCCTCAAATCTTTCTTCAAAAGATTTGCATCCATATAGATCTTGTGCAACACACACACAACACACACACAGAGAACTGCTTCTCCAAGTAAAACAACATTAATGCTTCCCCTTATTTTGTGCACAAAGCATTTCTAAAATATGAGGAATCAGGTTTAATGTACTTGTATCATGAGAAAATTAAAGACAACCATTTAGAAGCCAAAGACAAAATGTAAGGCCTTCCAGATAATTCTGAACAAAAGAGATTACAGTAAGACTATTTTATCTGTGAAGATGAAAAACTGATCCAAAACAACTGCTCCTGCTTTTGTATTTGTACACACTGAAACACACTTGTATTCCAATGTAAAAAGTATAAAATGTTCCAGAGAATTATATTCTAAACACAGATCATCTAGAGTTCACCCCAGAAACTTCATCCCATTTTCAAATCCCTCCCACCCTCGGGTGCCGGGGATGGAACTCAGTGCGTGGTGCATGCTAACCATGGGCTCTACCACTGACCTGCATATCCTACCTATATCCCACTTTTAAATATTACTGGAAAGGGATTCAGTACATCAATAAATGTACCTACAGCATACCTTTGACTTCATGGAGTGAAGCATTATTATTGCTATTGCTAGTGGATGTTCTGCCACTATCAAGGCTGGCTGGTCTTGAAGCTAAATGAAAAAACCAGGAGACAGTGTGATAAAACTTCCAGCTGCTAACAGTGAGTTTTATACTGTGACCACAGAACACTTTGAGGAAGCAATCATGCATACTGTCACAGGCTGAACAAGCCCAAACAGAGGCGAGCAGGTAGGTTAGAAAGCAAAACCACTTCCAAACATTAACAGTTCAGTAAGTCACTGCACAACAGGATGCTTCAAACAACAGCTGAAATTCAAAGAAGAGAAAAAGTACAAATTTACATTCAAAAGTAACTTATACATGGATGCAAGAACCATTCAGATGGAATAGAATAACGTGTTCCCTAGTCTCTCAAAATGCTCGTGGTCAGGTCACTGGAAACAGACGAGACAAGGAACACTGCACACTGGAGACATGCCACAGAGAGGAGCAACACAAGCATCTCGGGTTTCTGTCTGTGCAGGGAGACAACTGGAGAGTTCACACTACACTACGCTGCGTTTTTAAAATCCTGTTTATCCCTGAAATCTGTTTATCATATTTCTACTTGTTGTCAGTAATAATTTCATTTGGTAAGATAATTTTTCCACATGGAAATCAAAAACCCCAAATACTGAAGATTAAAGAAAATTGATTTCTTAAAGTTCATCCTTTACCAATATAAGTATTTTTAAGCCAATACCAAAATATAATTTTTATAACTACATAAAATTCCAACAAAATAACTTTTAGGATTGTGCAGGCATACTTTACAAATAGCTTTGATTAAAACAGCACATTTAGATGAAGCAATGGTCTTCCATGGGACAAAAGGAGCATTAAGTTTGAAGACATGGTACAGGCAACTATGAGATGCAGGCTGAAAAAGCATGCTTGCTGGGAATGCTACTCCTATATAGTGCAGGAGTTTCTGCATTCCCACTCAGTATTCAATATATATATATATATATACATGTATATATATGTATATACTCTAAATCAAGTTTGTATCTTACCATGAACTCTTGATCCCGTACTAGAATCATCACTAATACCTTGTGGACTTACGTCTTCAAAGGATGTAGTATCTACATAAAATAGCAAAGTGGACATAAGCTTTTTTTAACCAAAAAATTCATTAAATTTTATTATGTAAAATAAATTTTCTTAAAAACATATACAATGCATTTTGGTTTAATGTATTTATTTCATAGACTCAGCCTGAAACTGAAACTAAGAGTAAGAAACCAAGTAGCACTGATAAGAATTGATTTGCTTAGGGAAAATACCAGAAACAAGGCAACGATCTGTGAAAGAAAACAGCATCCTTGGTTGCTCTGTGGGTTCCCTGGTTCAAGCTGTAGTGTTTTAGGATTTGGGGAGGTGGGCACTCCAATACGCTTTCTCCTTTTTTCACTCCTGACTTGGCTTACTTCTATTTTTTTCTTAGCTCATTAACCTCTTACAGAAAAAGGCCTAGAAAGATTTTACGTATTTGTGTAATATTTTAAATGTCTGAAATGATCTGAAAATTTCCCCATATCAAATCCATGTTTTTAATTATTTCAGGTTCATTTAAAAAAGTACACAGGAGAAAGACAAGTTAAAATTCCTGCTGCCAACAATTCCACCACAGTGCAAATAGCAGACGGCCTATACCTTTATTATTAACCAACTGCTTGGATCGGAAGCCTGTAGAAGAGTTGACAGTTGAAAAGTTGATGGCTGTAGTAGAGAAGGCCATAGCTCCCAATTCTTTTCTCCTTTTACCCGTTGAAATATCATCAGGAGCCTCCAAATTCTCAGAACTACCTGTCCACTGTCCTGCTAGGACCATGGACTGCACCAGGTCATTCATGGCTGGGATGTAAATGAAAGCAAATGAATCAGCATGGTTAATGTATTTGCTCATTTTATTTCTATTGTGTATTACAAATGATTCGGGTTTTGGCTATGAATTAATGCACACAGACATTTAAAAAATAAGGTCATTTGAATTATGACATGCATTCAGCTGAATGAAATGAGGAAGCCAAGGGCTGATAAATTTCAGTAAATACTTTTATCCCACCTCCCACTCTGAAAGATAGAGAAAGGAATTTTACGATGTACAACTGCCATGCTTTTGCGCAATGATGTGTGATTTACTTAGAAGCCTTCACAGTGTGGCGTGTGGTGACTGAGTGGCAGGGTTAGGACCGGGAGCAGTTCTTATACAGCAACGCTATGGAAAGTGAGAGTCCTTGGCCACAGCAGGTTACTGAAGATGTTATTCATTTTACAAATTAAATACCTATTCCACTGAATAAAAGCCTGAAAGAGATGCTATCCAAAGTGACAGACATTTACTGTGTTCACGTAATTACCAAGTACCCAACCACTCAAAACCCAGATTAATATATCCAGAATGACAAACATTTTCAAGAATTATAGACCATTTTATGTATTCAATTTGGATTTAATTAAGGGAATAGATTCCTAATGCTAAAGGTTTATTTTATCTTCCTTTTGTAAATTTCTCTGGGAAAAAAATCTCTATGGCATATAAAATTAGGATGTTTTTCTGCTAACGTTTAGAAAGCACTGGATAGTTACATGTATATTCCATGCACTATTAAACAAATGTGTGTATATTTATCAGTAAACATACATATAATGCAATTCAATGCCAGCTTTGAAAAATATTCTTCTAGCTACTTGTAATAAAGGAAGAGTGCACTCTGCAAAATTATAAATTTGCATAGTCCTGAGAAAGGTTAGTGTAAAGTTAGTAATGGAAGCCAGTGTAGTCATTGAAAGAAGCTGAACTGTCATAAGGTCTTACACATAGAACGACGGTAGCAGGCCTTCATTTTGTCTTTATCCTTCGGTCTGTTCCTCAAAAAGGGCAGTCTTTTCAGTGCAACCACTTTAATGTCAGAGCATGAGGGAAAACAGAAACAGGGAAATGAAAGAAAAAAAGGAGAAGAACAGATGGGAGTTAAATGTTGAAATTAAGGACAGAAATGAATGTTGAGTTTCAGCTATGTACGCTATATTAAAAGCTATTATTCTCATGCTGCTGAGTGATAATGAAATATGAAATATGTACTTCAATAATTTAAAACACTTGGAAAAGCACTGAAGACAACGATGAGGAACATACTTGAAAACTGGAAATTTTCTAATTAGGATGTAATGGTAACTTTCAAAATTAGGCTACTGGAAGTCTACGATGTACACAATGAAAATGGACAGGGTTTCTATTTGGTTTGACGTTTTTACGACTATTTGGAAAAAATTTAGGAGAATGCACATTCTATGTAAAATATTTTAGTACTATACATCAACCAAAATTTTGGGTGCTCAGAAGATGTTTAAAAAAATCTAAAACTTCCAAAGAAACTTCCAAAACTTGCCGTAAAAACTCATTTTCCTTAAGCTTAACACATACTGGCTGTAATGAGATTCTGGTGCATTATTTAGCTGCACCATGGGAATACATGTTTTGTATACCAAAGATTTTCTAACGATGAAATAAGCAAATATACGGGGTTCTTTTTATAAACAGATAGCTGGGAGGAAGAAGAGACATTGCTTGGCAGTAGTCACCAATGAGGTGTTGACAGTGAGCGCTGACAAAGCTGTAAGACTGAGGAGGCCCCCAACAAACAAAAGTGAACCAAGTATTTATGTAACACTAAAGAAAAAAGTTCTGAAGGTGTATCCTGTAGTACAGTCCTGTAATCCCAGCATTCTGGAAGGCTGAGGCAGCAGGATGGCTCAAGCCCACCCTGGGCAACTTGTCTGGTCTCAAAACCAAAAAATAAAAAATTGGCTGGGAGGTAGGCCCAGTGATGTAGGCCTGTAATCCTTACACTCTGGGAGGTTGAGGCAGGAGGATCTCAAGTTCAAGCCCAGTTTGGGCAAATTAGTGATTTACCTAGACCTCGTCTTAAAATCAAAAACTAAAAAAAGAAAAAGGCTGAGGATATAGCTCAGTGTGAAGGCCCTGGACTCAATCACCAGTACCACAAAAACAAAATAAAACAAAACAGAACAAAACAAAAAACCAGACTGAGGATATGCCTCAGTGGTCAGGATGCCTACTACCACACATTAAAAGAAAATGTTTTGAAGGGCCCTGTGAATGTTTACTTAAAAGGACAAAAAAGTTCTAAAAGCGCTGTGCAAAATATTAAAAAATTAAAATAATAAATAATTAAATAATAATAAAATATTAAAAAAGATCACTCAAGTACAGTAGTCACTAGAATAAAAATTAAAATTCAGTGGGTCACTTAAGTATTCTTAAGCTACATTTTAGTAAGATTTAAATATAAAAAATTATACCATTTTGGAAAAGGATTTTAGCAGTGAGGAAAACACCTAGAATAAAAACTTAAAAACACAGGCACAGCTTAAGTGAGTGTTCTCTTTCTTACGTTTGCCACCACCACTGAAACAGTTACAGCTCTTCGTTCTGATAAACTGATGAGTGTCTCTCACTGGAGAAAGTGCAAGAGACATACAGCTTTTAGACTTGTTTCACTGCTATACAGAAAAATATTAGGATTCACTTAAGGTTTTTGACTTGACCTTCAAAGTTTGGTAAACACAGCTATTTTCAATGATTAAAAAGAAATGAACTGAAAGCAATATAAAAATGGACACTTAGCTAAAACAAAGCGGAATGGTTGCAGCACGCACACGTCGTCTTGTTCATGTGCGTTTCTCTTTTTCTGTTTTCAAAGACTGCTCTACTGACAGACAGACACTCTTCCAAAGCAGACGGGATTAAAAGAATTTTAGGTTTGCCAGGGACAGAATGTTATTCTGTTCATGGCAGTTATTTTGGAGAAATACACTGCTCTTTTCCCAAAGCACACTTATATCATGGGAATATTCACTAGTACTGTTGAGTTTATGTAAAAATTCTAAAACTAAACAACTGTAGGAAAGGAGACTCTTCTTTCTGGTTCCCATTCTGAATGTTATGGCAGAGAATATAAACGGATGGCAGAGTCATACTTCAAACAGACAAGATGGCCTCAAAAGACTGTTGTGTCTCTCTGTGTGGGCTATCATATCTGAGTTGAATATCTTCCTTGAATTGAAAATCATATATTACACCATTTCTGTCAGGAATTTGTAACTTCGGGTAGCAGATAAAATTGACATGTCACCTTTTTAAGGAAAGGTTATTATTTCCAGCACAGTAATTGCTAGCTCAGTGGACATAACAAAACAGCCCAAGAAGCAGGGGACAGTGATGCTCTACGGTGATGCAGGGTCAAGCTGCCTTCTAAAGGCCAGTGTACGAACACATGGTGGCACCTGCAGTGCTCTGTTCTTTTTATTTACCCAAGGAGTCTGGCTGCTACAGCTGTAGTATGACAACCATGCTACAATGCTTAATATTCTAGATCCTAAAGTAATATTTTCAGAAATAAATCACCTGAGGCTGAAACACTGAGCAAAGGTTTTTAAGTGTTTTCAGAGTCACCCACATGGAGAAAATACCTCTGGCGGAGGGTCAGCTGCTTTTGCCTGCTGTATGTGTGGTGCCTAAAATGCAGTGACACCACTGATAATACAAGAAGATTGAGAGATCTCAGTTACTCATTTTATAAGAACACTGACAATGAACTTATTGTGCATCTTCAAGGGCTTAGTACTAAATTTCTTCTCTTGAAATATTCTTTAGGCTTTTGCTTTGTTCTTGCTAAGCACACGGATAATGAAATAAAAGGCTATAAATTATATAGGCCTGTTATGTGATACTTGTAAATTTGTAATAAAAAGTTTAGTTATAAGTTTATACACAAATTCTATCCTTCCATCTCTACTTCATGTTAATAAAGGCTTTACCAAGCATCCCTCAGTAGTTTTTTTAGCCTTCAGTTCCTTCTAGATAATTTCATAACACTCTTCAAGTTCATGCCTCTTTTCTTTTGCTTCCCCACTGTGATGTCTTTCTTCCATCCCAAAATCAAATTAGATGGCCAAAAATCATCATGAAATATTTTATCTTGATTAATTTATAAAGATTTATGAAAATGAAATGTTACATGTTATTTCCCAATTGCTTCTCACAATCACCTGTGAATTGGAAAGCAAAGATAAAAAGCCTGCTCACATTAACAAAACTTGTAAGTGGCTGAAGCCTTCTGGCTCTTAATTCAATTTTCTTCCTGAAATATTTACTCCCCGCCGAATGACGGGATCTCTATGTGCAGCAGGTTTCAGAAAGTCTTGTGTCTGTGCACTACTGAAGTGCCATTAATTTTATACCCATACAGGTTTGAAAAGAAAAGCCATTCATGAGACGCTTCCCATAGAGGGCTAGAGAGTTTTTTTTTAAAAAAGAAATATTTAGAAAAGATTCTAAATTCATACCACATTGAAAAAATTTAAGCACTCACTGCTGCTTTTCTTGGTACCCACGGTTTGGCCATCTTCTAAAGAGTTTGATCCTACAGAAGAACTATCTTGACTGTCTTGATGAGGAAGCTGGAGAAAGCCTTCACTGGAGTCTGAGCGGGTAGGTGTTAATGTTAGAGATTTCTGACGCTCCCGATTAATATCTTTCTTGGACTTTATCAATTTTCTCATTTTAAGAGTAATCCAGTTGCCTCGTCTAAAAAATAATTTAAGAAATTCTTAGTCTAAAATCAACACATGAATCTGTCATGCAATCAGAAGGCTCCACGATATTCCACAAAAAACAGTATGATTTTTTTGAAATAAAAATTCATAAAATTTAATTAATGATACCTTCTAGGAGGAGATGGGTCATAAAATTTGTATTGATCCATAATTTTCTCTTCCAATTTCTCCTTCTGTCGTCTTAATTCATTTAACTTATCACTATGAAAAAAGGCTACATTTTAGAGCACACATATTTTATACAGCTATAACCAACAGCAAATTTTTTTTGTGACTATGATCTCACTTCCAAATCAAAAACAGATACAATGACCAACGAGAGTTTATTAGGAAGTAAATAAAGGGATGTTTCCCCATGTTTCTCCTTTACTGTAACTTTACAACTTACCTAAAAGAATATACTAGAGTAAAATTTCAATTCTTCATTAGGATTTATTTGAAGAAAATGTCCTGTATTATAATCTTACCCTATAAAGGAATCCTCTCAACATCTTTCTAGCTATTAAACACTATCAACTTCAGTAATTTTCCAAGTCTTAGGTCTTTTGTATCACAAACCAATTTTGTAATGAAGAAAGGTGACTGACTACAAGTAAAAATTAAGTGTTATTTAGTTTATTAACAATTACACAGTTATAATTGTAAAACCGTGTTAAGAGTAATTTTGTAATCTTCACACATATAGATTTTTTTTGGCCAAATTACTTAGTTTTAATTTACTTGTACAGAATTATTTTTGACCCTGGCAATGAATAACACTACTTTCAACACATTCTAGTCTCCATCTCTCTCTGTCTCTGTATCTTTGAAGAGGAGGTTGACATGTGCCCAGGCTGGCCTGTAACTTTCAATCTTTCCACCTCAGCCTCCACAGTATCTAGGACTTCAAGCATATGCCACTATACTTAGCTCCTCAGTAGTTCTCAGTAGTATTTATTACATAAAGAACATTAATGACCAACCAAAGTATGGCGATCTTCCTAATAAAAGCCTACAATGCCAAATAATACAATTCACTCAGCAAACAACTATTAATATTAAGGAGGCTGGGGGAATGGTAAAGCAGGCTCTGAATTTGATTCCCCAGCACCACATGAAGCCAGGTGTGGTGGTACATGCCTATAATACCAGTACTCGGGAGGCTGAGGCAGGAAGGAGGATTGCCATGAGTTCAAGGCCAGCCTAAGCTACACAGTGAGTTCAGGACCAGCCTGAGCTAAGAGTGAGACCTTGTCTCAAAACAAAACAAAACAAAACAAAACAAAAAACCCCAAAAAGAATATTAAGTAACAATGCTTGTAGTACAAGGGGAAGAGAAAGGCTAAATTAAATAGTTTACCTTAAATATAGGCAAACGGTAAGCAGTGAATGTGTCCCAGATTTACAATTTGCTCAACTGAAAATCTGATGTATTGAATTTCATTACAAAGTAATACTGCGAAACCAATTCTTAGAGTGCGTTAGCCCAACGATGGACCAGAATGCAGCATACAGGCTAGAGGTGAAGAAAGCCCTCCGCAGCCAATGGCACCATCTTACCGAACAGTGTTAAGAGTTTACGTTTACACTGTCCCCTGGATGCCTCGCGGGTTTGGAAGACAAAACACGTCGGCAGCTCCATCCTTGGGCCGTTAGGAGGTGGTGGGCTCTGAGGGTGACTAAATTCGAGTGCTCTAGTCCTTGCCCAGGCGGCTGTGGAGCAAGCTTTCCTTCAGGCCAGGCATTTCCGCCACCACTGCTTTGAGCAGCTGACCTTGCCTGACCCGTGAGCTCCAGCACCCGCTCCCCCTTCCCGTCATGGTGGTGGCTGCTGTGCTCAGCACTGAGAGCGCTACTGCAGCAAGAAGGCTGAGCGCCGCCGCTGGGGCCTAGGGGAGCTGAGCTGCCCTGACAGAAGGGGCTCTGTGAGCAGACTGTCAAGTGTCACACCACCAGCCACCGGGACCACATGCGCACGGAGTCTGGACAGTGGAAAAGTTGGTGGCTGTAGTATGAAAAGTCACAGTTATTTATTCTTCTTTTACCTGTTAAAATATTAGATTCTCCAAATTCTGAGTGCCATATCTTCACTATCACTTCTCCCAGAACTTTGTGATATAGGCATTCAGCTCAAAATGTCTAACATACAAGATGGATATCTGCAGCTCACCTTCAGTGTGTCAGAACAGATAAAAAATCTGAAAGCCAACTGTATAGATACAATCACTGAAACCCTAGAAATAAATCTGTCACCAGGGCCAGATTATTTATTTACCTAGTCATTTCTATTTTTATTTTTTTGAGACAGGGTCTCGCTCTGTAGCCGCGGCTGGTCCTGAACTTATGATGGAGCCCTGGCTGGCCTTGGACTCACAGCAATCCTCCTGTCTCGGCCTCCCAAGTGCTGGGATTGCAGGCGTGTGCTACCACGCCTGGCTTATGTGGTGCTGGGGAATCAATAGTAATTTTTTGAGACAGCGTCTTGCTATGTAGTTCAGGCTGGCTTCGAGCTCACTCTGGATCCCAAGGCTGGCCTCAACCTCTTTGGAGACTGGATCTTGATGTACTGCTCAGGCTGACAATTCCTCCTGCTTCAGAGCCCTACCGAAGGAAGTACAGGTATGCATCACTGCACCTGGTTTAAGGGTCAGAATGTTAAGACGACAAAGCTGTGAGTCATACCTCTACTTAAGGCACAGAAAATGCAAATACCAACAGCTGTATATGTGTTACTTTCCCCAGTGCTCCTTAAGTAAAATACCTCTTATGGCAGAAAGTGAAGAAACGTGCACCCTTAAAGGACTGAGACATACCCGCCTCAGTTACTTAATCCTTGCTGGGACAGAACACCTGCTGTCTCCACTTCAGGAAGGAAGGCTTATTTCAGCTCAGCAGCTTCCAAAGGTCAGTCTACTTATGCGCAGCTGGTAAAGGGAGCAGCAGACGCAGAGGAACAACAGAAGCTGGGCTGTTCATGGCTCAGTGGTGAACAAGGAGCAAAGTAAGGGAGGGAGGCAGAACCAGCACACGCTCCTCCGGCCCAAGCCCACGCACCTGCCCCCTTCGGCCAGGCCCAACTCCCAACAGCACCTATACCCATATGTCACCCACAACACCCAAATACATGAGGCCTTTGGGGTACAATCCAGATGTAAAGCACGACTCAGCCTAAAGCTAGCCATAAAAGTGAAATTTCTTTGGGGTTTTGAACTTACTTTAGTAAATAGTTCATACTAACTGTGCCTTTGCGCCATGATACATCTGTGTATTGACACAGAAATAACGTCAAGCGCTGGAGCGCATGCCTGTGATCCTAGCACTCTGGGAGGCTGAGGCAGGAGGACTGCAAGTTCAAGCTCAGCTTGGGCAACCTAGCAACTTGGTGAGACCTTGTCTCAAAATAAAATGGGCTGAGAATACAGCTCAATGCTAAAGCCAGGGTTGGGGATGGGTGTGGGCAGAAATAAAGTTTCCTTCCCCATATTCTATAATAAAACTGATGCCTCAGAAAAATATATTCTGTATCCTGGGTTAACAGGTACCCAGACTTACCATATACATTAAGTCTAAAAAAGCAGAGAAACATGCTCTTATTTACTTCTTAGTATAATCCTGGAAGTAGACATTATCTTTTCTAGTGTTTAGGCTGGTCCTGAACTTTCCAGTCGCCCACACTGGCCAGGAACTCTCAGCAACCCTTTTATCTCCAGCTCCTGAGTACTGGGATTATGGGAGTGCACTATCATACCTGGCTTACGCGGTGCTGGGGAACTGAACTTAGGGTACTTGCTAGGCAGGCACATTAACCACAGCTACATCCCCAGCTCTATCTCTATTTTAGAGAAATAAATGATCAAAGAAATAAAGCAGGTTGAAGGAATAGCACCTTGGTTAGAGCACTTGCCTAGCAAGCAAAAGGTTCTGGGTTTAATTCCCCAGAACCACATAAACTGAGCATGGCAGTGCACACCAATAGCACCTGGGAGGCTGAGGTGCCAAGTGTTTGAGGCTGGCCTACACCACACAGTTAGCTAGGACTGGCTTGGACTACAGAGGGAGAACCTCTCTCTCAAGAAAAAAAAAAGAATAAAATAACTTGTTCCTGGTCATACAGTTAATAAGTTGAAGAACTAAATGAAATACGAATTAGGAGCTGTCATGGTTTGGATCTGGAGTGTCCCCCAAAATACTCTTGTACCTGTGGATACTGTGGAGTGTGGGGAGGCGGGGCCTGGCTGGAGGGGGCAGGTGCCTGGGGCTTGATCTAGAGGGTGTGTGCTGCTCTAGAGGGTGTGTGCTGCTTCCGCTCTTCCTCCCTCTAGGCTAGTCTCTGCTTGCCACACTGCCACAAAGAGGCTCCAGCTCTAGCCCTGGCTGAGGCTCCACAATGTGATTCCACCATTTTCTGGCTGCGCACTTGTGAAAGGACTGACACCTTCTGAAACTGTGAGATGAAATACATCTTTCCTCCCTACAGCTGTGCATGTTGGGTATTGACTCAGCAACGAAAAAGTAAGACAGGAGCTGTTTGATTTCAACAGCTGGCTTTTTCTATTGCATTATGGCACTTTTCATTTTAGTGGGCAAAGGCAAGGGAATAATGTAGCAGAGGTGAAATTGTGGCTTCATACAAAGACGACTGCCCTCTCATCTCACCTCAAGTCTCATCTTTGGGAAGCCTGTCTGCATCTCCCAGGTTAAGACATTCCTTCCCTCACATTCGCTAGAACAGCCCTCTTACCTGTATCACGCTCACACAATTATTGCACTTAACATCAAATTGCATTTATTTATGTTATTAGTTCTTTTAGAACAAGACTCACATGTTTTCATACCAGTATTTCTGGTTATTAGCCTAGAGTATGCCTAGAACATCGGCACTCAAAATTACACATTGAAATGACGTTGCAAACCAAGAAAAATGAAATGTTTATGAACTCCTGAATTTGGAGAACACTGTGTACTGGCAATGATAATATAAGTACTATTTCAGAGTACAGAATTAACGGGTACCTACATGTACTGTCTTTGTTCAACATGAAAAAGATCCTTGCTTTCCATATTCTGCTCCAACAGTGTTCTGTTCTGTAGCATTAGCGTCTGGATTTGATCTAACAGATGTCGATTTTCTTCTTCCAAATTTCCTTTAAGTTGGCTGAGCAACTGTTTAAACACAGAATTTACTTTAAAAAAATTATGTTTAACATAAATTACCTGAAACATCTAAAATACATAAAATTATTTAATAAAGACTAAAAGCTTTCACTGGACAACTGGATGAAAAAACTTTGATCAGGGTATGAATGATTAGAGGGCTGGAGGAATGGCACAGCCACTAAACTGCTTGCCTAGCTAGCGCAACACCATGAGTTGACATCCCACCACCACATAAGCGGGGAGTGGTGGTGCATGCCCATAATCCCAGCCCTTGGGAGGCTGAGGCAGGAGAATTGCCATGAATCCAAGGCTATTCTGCACTACATAGTAAGTTCAGGACCAGCCTGGGCTACAGTGAGACTCTGTCTCAAAAAAAAGATTATAGATAAAAATAGCAATAGAATTGTATTACATACTGTTGACATTTATTCTAGTGAATAAATTATCTAGTTTCAAAAAAACACTGCTTTCTAACTGTTTAACTTAATTGTCCAAAAGCTTGATTCAAATCTACAGCTATCTATTTAAATAGTTAAGAAATGTTGGACACGTTATTCTCTCTATAAAATAAGAGTAGCTCCAAATCCAACAAGACTGTTCTGAGAATTAAATAATTTATGCAAAGCGTCTATTGGTATACCTATGTCACATACTAATACTTAAGGTATCACATTCTTTATCCAAACACTGTTTTTAAAGCATCTTAAACGTATGAGTACCTTTTGATTTCTGATCAAGAGGAGTCACAGTTTAGTCACTGATTAACAAATACTATTACCAACAAGTTCGAACTTTTGCCATGCAAACATTAAAAACATGCCCTAGCTAGACCCCGAGTTATAGGAGTAGCCAGAAAGGCCAAAGAAGTGATTATGAAAACTTAGCATAATTTATAGAGCAGATTTTTGGCCTTCCATATTTCAATTCAGTAGACATGAAATGAAACCTAGAGAGAGCCCTAGCCTCTATCTCCCAGACTGCCTACCAGTGTATATGCCCACTAACAACAGATGGCAGGAAAAGTCCTTGTGCTCAACACTGGTGAGTGCACCAGCTCTGATCTGCTTGGTCAACCCACAGACTCTTCAGCAGAAAGAATGCTTATTGCTCATCACCACTGAGGTTCAATGGTTGTTACAGAGCATTACTATGTTAAAAGACAACTGATGAGACAGGAAAAAAAGTGTACAATGTAACTTAATGAATTATGACAAACTTGACACATGCATCTGACCAGAACCCAAATCAAGAAACATTAACTGTACTCTAGAAATGCTGTCATGCTACCTTCTAATTCTCACTTTCTGCGGTCAGCTACTATGCTGACCTCACATCACAGGCTTGCTTTCCGACCTCTTCCAAATCCTGTCACTCTACCATTTCATTCCCAGCCAACAGGTAATATTTGGTAATATGTGAGTGGTACGTGACAATTCACTAGGGATGAGTAGGTAAACAAGATCTTCTCTGATCACTCCCAGGCAGCCTTCCAAACCATCAGTGGTGTAGTAAGCCTCAGCAAACCTCACTGGAACGATCACATTTCTTGGCATCTCCCAGATTTCTCCTGAGCTATCATTTGATTTGATCCAATTTCAACCACAGGATGCCTAAGGGTGACTTTGACAACTTTCTCAGGCACCAAGCACGGGGCTTCTCTCCTTTTTTTCTCTTCCCCTTCTTCTTTTGGAGAAGGATGGATAATAGGGGCTGAATGCAGGGTCTTGCTTAATCACTAAGTTGCCCAGGCTGGGTTTGAATTTGTGATCTTCTTGCCTCAGCCTCCCAGAGTGCTAAGATTATAGGCATGTGCCACCGTATGTGGCTGTGATGGAGTTTTTCGTGCTCTGCTCCCAATCAAGTGAAAGCTCTTGGCTTTAAATCTTGCCCCGTACTTTGTCAGATGAACAGGTATCTGAACCATGGAGGAGGGGGGTAAGAGAGAAGCCATGACAGAGAAATGTCTCAGCCAGTCATGGTCAATGCCATGGCAGACCAATGTTTCTCTAGTCAATGTCACTCAGTTTGCTCTACGCTGCTACTTAAGTCTCAGAGGCATAGAACCTTGTTTTGACAGCTTTGTCTTACTCTGAAGAGTTTATTATGTTTCTCACTCTAACATTCCAGAAGTATGCCATCTTAGACTTTTATAAATCACAGGCAGAATGCATACTGAGAATTTTCTGAGATTTGCCAGGTAACTCAATGTATGTGCTTTGAAACCCATTTTTCTTTCTATTGCTTTGTAATTTCATTTTAGGGCATAGAATAAATTTATTTTTCATTAAACAAGCAAGCAATTTTATGGTTTCCAAAGCACATGGGCATATGTTTAAAACTGAACTAACTGTAAAATAAGATGAAATTAGTGATACAGTAAATTTTTCCTGAATTGTGAATTCTAATTATCCATAACTGATTCTTTTTAAACAAAAGATGCACTCAGCCATTTTGTTTTAACCTAAAGCAACACCTATCTACCTATCTCTGTCCACCTCTCCTTAGTGGTTTGATTTATACAGGGTGTCATCTTTTCAGAGTTGTCCATGGCCAGTTCTATTAGAGATACCTTTTAAAGCATACACTACAATTACCATTATACTATGATTATTTATTTTTTAGGTATGTCTTGACACCTACAGGCAGGAAATAGAAAACAGGGATTAAACTTGTTAAAGCTCACCTCGCACTGGTTGTTCAACTTGGTAGATGTGATATCTAGTTGTTGGTATTGTTCCTTCAGCTTTGAAAATTCAGCTTCTAATCTTGTTTGTTCCAGTTTAGAATTATTTAGAAGACTTTTCAAATTTTTATGGTCAGTTTGTAAAATTTCCGTCTCTTTTAAAAGCTGACTATACGTGTGATTCAACCTGCAATTAGAAGGCACAACAGAAATAAGTTAGACTCTTCCAATAGTTCTGGTGTAACCTTTGCAATGTGGAAATGCTGTAATAACACTCAAACATAGAGAACATTCAAAATCCTGTTACTCGTTACTAATCCCCTCAGGAACCATTTTCTGAGCCAGGATGGAGAGCGTAGGCCTGTAATCCCAGCAAACTGGGAGGGCGACGCAGGAGGATTGCAAGTTTGAGCCTGGACAACGTGGCAATCAGCAAGGCCCTGTCTCTAATCAAAACTAAAAAATGGGCTGGGAATATGGATCGGTGTGAAAGTATTAACGAAAAACAAACAAACAGCAACTCAAAAAACCTCATTTTGTGTAAAAACCAGATTTTAAAATTCTCAGTTTTCTCTAGAAAAAAATCTTTTAGTTTTAAAATATGTAGAAAAAATCTGGGTACAATTTTACTACTTGAAAATTTGAAACATTAATAAGAAAATTTAGTTTAAAGGACAAAATAGAGGATGAGTAACCCAGTTTTGATTTCCCAAAGAATTCAGATCCTAAAATCCAACATGAAACAATGATCAAATCCAGAGAATTATAAACCTTGTAATGAAATGCTATGTCAATATTATGACTGACAACTGACACATACAGATTTAAGCCAAATTTTAGGTGTTGAGACTTCTGCTGTTGAGGCAAAATAAGGACCAGAGAGTAAATATATAAGCCTCTATGGGCCACAACAGTCTCTACAGTATATTGATTTCCTTTCACTCCATCAATGTCTTAAAATATAAAAACTTTTCTTGCCAAGATCTGGTGGCAAAGGACTGTAATCCCAGCACTTCGGCAGGCTGAGGAAGCAGAGTCACAAGATCAAGCCCAGCTCAGAGCAAACATCCTGTGTTCAATCCCAGTACCACAAACCAAACCCAATTATTTAGTGTGTGGGTTGTATTCAAAGAAATGGAAGGCAGGAATTGGCTGAAATCAGCCGTCATTTATCTTAGGGCATTCAGACTAGGAACCCACAGAGAGTTGGCAGGGAACTAATCAAACTCGTGTTCTGGATGGTCCTTCTTCTAACAGGTCCCTCAGCTCACTTCTCAATCTGAGTCAGCTTACAACAATCTTGTTTTAAAACTTAATGTTAAAAAGCCTCAAAGTGACAAAACTGGAAACATACAGTAACTGCCTCACAAGTAGGTCAATATCTCTATGGCAAATGGTAGGAGTTCTGTAGAGTTTCTATACACTGTCCTTTAGTATTATACACCAAAATGCAATTCAGTGAATGTAATTCTAAAGAGGCTAAGACAACCTAATCCAGTAAGAAACTATATTGGGTTAGGGGTATGTTTCAATGATAAAAGCATCTGCCTACCATGCAAGAGGCCCTCCCTTTCTGTTCACGGCCCTGCAAAATGAATGGATGAGTGGATGAATACTGGACACAGTGGTGCATGCCTTTTATCCAGGTACTGAAGTAGCTGAGGCAGGAGGAACTCAAGTTTGAAGTCAGCCTGGGAAACCTAGGGAATCCTGTCTCAAAGTACAATAATTTAAAAAAAAAAAAGGGATGTAACTCAATGGTAGTAGAAAGCATGCTTGACATTCACAAGGTCTTGAGTTTAATCTCTAGTAACACCAAAACAAAACAAAAAAATTTTTGGTTTGGCATTATCTAAGATTAAATAGGCTATTTAGAAAATATATCAATTACTGTTCTTTAGACAAGTCTTATGTTCATAAATGTGTGTGTGTGTGTGTGTGTGTGTGTGTGTGTGTGTGTGTGTGTAAAACAGTCATTTAATGTTTTACTTAAGGGCCTATTCTCCAGAACACAGACCCAAGTCCCCAAATGCTGGGTAAGAACAGATCTGAAAGACAAGAATGATACCAGGACCATGCTTTCCTCCTAAGCCTAAAAAATTTTTGTTCAATTTCTTCCTTATTTTAGGCAGGTTCTCCATCTGGAGACTCCACGACGATTAGAGCTGGCAATTAACTGCACACAATCACAATTATTGAAAGGCCCACCAAAATCTGTTCTGTTATATTTAAACCCCATCAATCAATAAAGGTTAGCTAAAGATGAGACTTTCTCTGTAAGGGAATACTCCAAAGTTTGATATGTAATAAAAAATGACTCTCACTATATAACATAACATAAATCACAACTTGGTCTTCTACTGTATATACTGTATATGTACATCCTGCTCATGAATTACAGTTTTTATTCTAGCTTGGTACTGAGCTTACTGAAGTTTAGATATGCTAGTAGAGATTTTCTAGTTGAACCACCAAGAGGAAAGTAAATTCAAACTGTTGAACATGAGAATGAATATGGCTCTAGAAATTTAGGAAATTAAAATAAAAACTAGAAAGCTTAATTTTACGAAAAGTGTACTGCATTAAATAAACTCTTAACAGAAAAAAAATAGTCAAATAAATCCCCTAGTTGAGTTTTGTGTGCTATCTTTTGGCCTTGTATAAGCTGTATCAGTACCAGTTACTAAGCACAGTGCCAGTGTCTTGATGATAAAAGATTTCTAAAAAGATTCAAAAACATGCCCCAATGAAGCGGGCTAGTCATAGCTGGCAAATTTGGATTCATCGAGGTTTTCAATGTAAACCCGTCAAATATGTATAAACCAACCAGCCAGGAAACCATGATGGTGCTCAACTGCAGTAGTTTCCAAACCAGGATGTGGACCAGTGAGGACAGAGAAAGGGAGAAACAAGCTGAAGCTCCTTCTATCTCTACAAGACACAAGCCCATTCTGTAAGTGTATTTCCCCAAAACTGTTCTGTTAGTACGCATTTTCAATCTATAATAATTAAAGTCAACCCGAGGAACTGGTGCACGTATGTATCGCATCTTGTTAATTTTTACTCTCCTTTCCCTTAAATTGCATGTAAATACCATCAGGTATGGTAGCAATCTCTCACGGAAGATGAACTTTGCTGTGTTTGACCAGATACAGAAGAGCTGCTCCTAACCTGTGAAACTGACATACAGGGACTGACGCGGGTCAGCTTGAGCCAGGTGTGTTCAATCTGCACCCAAAAGTTTTCTAAGGTGTGGTGCCTTTGTTTTTTTCCCCTTCTATTTTGTTTCTTAAAATTCTAAGTTGGATTTACGGGGGGGGTGGGGGTGGGGGTGGGGTGGTGGAATATTTCGCACGGACAGCACACAATCCAGATGACGAATACAGAACGCAAACATACAGACATCTGTTACCTGTCATTTTCACCACAGAGCTTCTTGTACTCTGCAGCTACTGTCTCATGGTTTTTGTTTTCAAGCAGCATTTTTTCCTGCTCTACTTTGAGTACTTTTTCCAAATCTTCCAATTGTCCTTTCTGTTTCAACAACTGATTATAACTGGGGAGAAAAAAAAGATACTTGTTTAAAATGGTGTCAAAAATTTAAAAAAATGAACAAGAGAATTTTATTAATAAGTGTGATATGTGACACATGTAAACTTACATAAATTTCCTTCATACAGTCTGTTTTGTTACATGTGTCTAATATACAAAATTTATTTTATTACCTGAATAAAATTTGTTTTAAATTAGTAATTCCACAGAATATTAATTACCGGTCTTCAAGGTCTTTATGTTCCATCTCAAGATTTTTGTGGGCTGACTTCAGAGTTCCATGTTTGGAGATAAGAGACTCATACTCTGCAGCCTGCCTCTCATGAAGGAGTTCCAGCTTTTCATGATCTTTGATCAGAGACTCATACAGAGATTTCAAGTCTTCTCGTTCTTTGATTATCGTTTCATTTTCATTTTCTAAGGAAGACTGCTGGATTATGAGCTGTGCATTTTGGTTCATAAGTGAGGTACTTTGTGAATTAAGGGTGGAATTTTCAACCTGTAAGAATGCATATTATTAACAGAAGAAAATAGTGCATTTAAAAAAATGTTTTAAATTCAAACAGAGAATGTTCTAATTAAATCTTAGAAATATTCTTATTATAATGAGAAAATGTAGTTCTTATCTTCCTAAAGAATAAGGTGACCATTTAATTTTGATTTGTACTGATGTTATATATGCACATATATATTCATATTTATATATATGTACTGTATGTGTTTATTTTGACTGAGGGACTTGCTGTGTAGTCCAGGCTGGTCCTGAGCTCACTATGCAGCCCACGCTGGTCTCAAACTCATGGCAATCCTCCTGCCTCAGCCTCCTGAATGCTGGGATTACAGGCATGTGTCACCATGCTCGGCTTGGTGACTTTCTTTTAAATGAATGTGATTTCCAGCTACATATATCCTACTTATAAAATGTAAACAATTTAGTAAGGCTTGTGGTATAGGCCTATAATTCTAGAATTCTGAGAGGCTGAGGCTGGAGGATTGGAAGTTAGTACAAAGCCTGGGCAATTCAGTGACTTAGCGAGACTCTGTCTCAAAATAAAAAAATTAATAAAAAGGCTGGTAAACATAGCTCAGTGTGAAGCCCATGAGTTCAGTCCTAGTATTGCAAACACACAAAACCAAAAGTAAAGAATTTAAGATGCTAGTTTATCACTTCTGGAATTTAAGAATGATAAAACTGAAAATCTGTTACAAAAATTTTCTCAAGTCTAAATTAAGTTAGTACCTTTTTCACCATCTGGAAAACGAAAACAGAAAAAAATTTAGATTCAGAGAAGAGACCTGCTTTTACTTCTTTAAGAGGTTTGTTCCCTGCCTCCCCAACCCTGCAAACTAGTGTGTTAAGTGAAAGATGAATCCTTTGAATTAAGGAGGAGCTTAGAGACAAAATTCCTATGTTGTGTGCTTTCCCTGAACAAATTGCAAGCAAACTACAGAAATATGAATTAGCATGCTGTAACTATACTCTTAAAGCAAGGGTTTCTATCTAACAAGAATCAACCTACTGATGAAAAATATTTATAAAGTAAATATCAATGAAATTCTCTTTAGTTCTGTGTATTCTGGGGCAAATTTATTAATATTTAGAGGTTCCAATACTTACAAATGCTGTTTGACAGTTTTGCAAGAAAGTAAATAAAATATTTTTTTCAATTAATTGGTAAGTTCACTTGGTAAGAAACAATGTTTCTGTGTTCAGCTCCCTCATTTTAGTAGCACAATTCAAGAGTCTGGTTGCGTATTTCCAGAATATTACATTACAACCTGAAGCTTGGCGTTCTGTGTTTGAAGAGTGGTGTTCTGCTCCTGTAACGACACTGTCTGCCTCTGAAGTGCAAGAATCTGAGCCTGCAAATTATTGTTCTGTGTTTCAAGCTGCCTTAGTTGAGTTTTCAATGCTTGCTTTTCGGCTTGCAATGTAGCATTCTTTAAAAAAATAAAGAAAAAAGACCACACATATTAAAATTAAAAGCAACATTAACCATACCTCTTTAATAAGATGCTGGAATTTTGCTCAGTGAACATTACTATTATAACTGAAAAAGAAAAACACTCGCCCGTCTTAATAAAATTCCCCTTCTGTTCACAACTGTGAACAGACAGTCTAGAAAAGGGCAGTGATGTTAACCTCACCATACTATTATGGCGCTGGTGATATGTTCTGTCTCATACTAAGCATTAACCCTCACCATACTACTACAGTGCTGTTCTCTCTGCCTCATAATGCTCCAAAAATAAAACATTCCATCCTAAAGATAATTCTTAAGACCAACTAAAACGAGGTTGTCACTTTTATAGTTTTAATATCGCCCAAAAAATATAAAGTGGGGCTTTGTCCAGCTAAATGAGCTTGTCTGTCCCTTCTAATTTATCCAAAGGGGAATGTACAGGTGAATGGGGGGTCCCAGCGGTGGGAACAAAACTAAGTATTCACGGGAATTATCTTAAGTATGTGTCAAAAAATTGAGTCTGTAATAGAACTAAAAGCTGTTCCTTATTTTCTTTAGTTATTGTTTTCATGTTATAAAACACTCTCTAAATCTCTGTTACAGCTGTAGGACTTCTGGAGTATACATTAAAAAAAAATCACCACACGCTATTTTTAATTTTTCCAGTACATATGATGATATTTAATTTTATAGTTAAACAAATAAATTACAAAAACCACAGATAATTAAAGTTAATGTGAAAGACATTAAAATGCTTATCATGATACTATTCAAGATTATTTAAAAATTTTTGTTAAAAACAAATTAGCACCAAAAAGTATAAACAAAGAATCCACTGGCTAATAAAAACAAAACTTTAAATATACCAAAAAGTCATAGTTGGTTTGTCACAGCAATATGCTCATAGTTACAACTGAGTCTCAGGGGGTCATTCTTACATCTCCCTATCAGGAGACAAAAAATAGCATTCACTTTCACATTCTATATGTTAAATCACTGTATAAAAGTCAGACAGTGATCTGACCTACTTACTATTATACCATAAAATTAAAGTTGAGGAAACCAAATGCCTTGTAATGGTTTTTTTTTTTAAATATTAGAGTCTTCTGTTCAAATAAAGAACAAAAAATACTTACACTGGAAAATTATACAGAATATTGATATACTTCTACACATTTTGACATAAACAGGTGTAACAATTTTTCACTTATAGATATGAGATGTTAGGTTAGAACTTAAAAAATTAAATTGCATACATTCTAATGATTTACTTGATTGTCATTAGGTGTAAGAAAAATCCCTACAGTCTATAATAAATACAAAAGATACTTAGGAGTAGAAAGGGTATCTCAGAGCTACAGAAAATTTAGAGTGAAACAGCAAAAAGCTAATATAATACTAGCAAATACACCAAAATTATGACTTTACAATAAAGCTAACCTCCTTTATAACCTCATTACCTCAAATGGTTAAAATATGACAACCAAGTAATCTTTCTCCAATAAAAATTCATATAGCTAGAGAGGGTAAAAAGATTCCATGTACAGAACTTTCTATCAGGTTTGTATTGGTTCAATTTTCTACAATGTAACTAAGAATTTAAGGGGTAGAGGCACATAGGTTATGTAAGTATGCGGATCCTTAAAATTAAAACATGCATTAACAAATGACTAATATATAAAAAGATACAACCATCAGTCATAGTATAATTGAAAATATAAATATTTAAGAACTTCCTCCTATCACTTTAACAAATGAATACCCAATGTTAAACCTACAAAGATCAGTATTCTATCACTGTGAAGAAAAATGACATGACTTTTAAAAACCTAACAGAAAAACAATTATTATTAAATATACAAACCCAGAGGTATGTAATTCCATCGGCAGAGATTTAGTACCACAGAACAAGCGTTTCTACACGGATATTCATTACAGCGAGACCTGAGGAAACCTGTGTCTAGAAAAGTGTAATTTACTTAGCAAACTATGGTGGACTTCTTTCTGGGCCAAGATGGCTGCCGAGTAACACAGCTGTGGAAAGTCTCCTCCAGGACGCCCTTGAAAAGTTGAGAAGACAATTAAAAGCTTCCCATTAACTTAGCCAGGAAAGGAAGGAGTACTCCAACAATGGAAAGGAGGCCACAGGAAGGTCAGAAATTCTGAAGACAATCAGAAGCAGAGGAAAAATAACAGCCAGTGTCACTGAGCCCTCAGCATCAACAGGAGGAGGAAAGCCCAGAGCCTGAACTACTGACTAAGGTAAGTGGATCTGGGAGAAAGAGGAACTGACAGCAGCTGGTAGCCCCAGTCTCCAAAAACGCAGTGCAAACTGCAAACTGCAGACAAGGCCTCTCAGAGACTAGACCAGAAGCCATGGTGGGAAGTGACATAGGCAGCAGCCATTTTGAAATAAGAGACAAAGCTTGAGTTGTTTAAAGAAGGCTCTGACTGGGCTGGAGGAATGGCTCAGTGGTTAAAGCACTTGCCTGGCAAGTGCTAAGTCAAGCACTAAGTACCCGAGTTTGATTCTCCGGCACCACATAAACTGAGCGTGGTGGCACATGCCTGTAAAACCAGCACTTGGGAAGCTGAGACAGGATGCTTGCCATGAGTCCAAGGCCAGGCTGGGCTCCACTGTGAGTTCAAGACCAGCCTGGACTACAGAGCAAGACCTTGTCTGAAAAAACAAAAAACAAAACAAAACAAAAAAGGCTCAGATGGGCATACCAGGGTTTTTGAGGTCACTTTTAAACAGTGCCTGGGAAGAAACTGGCACAAGAGACAGTCACAAGAGACAGTTGTGGAGAGAAAGGCTGCTGACCTGAACTGCTTGGGTGGTAGTGGGAGCACCTTAGAGGATGGACAGATTCATCCTTGGGGAGGGAAGCCAAGAAAGATGGGAGAGCTTGGCTGACGGTTCAGGGTGAACAAGACACCTCAGAGACCACTGCACTATTAGGCCACCTTCACTTCACTCCCAACACAGAACTCAGAGGACACTGGACTACCCTGTCACACCCTCATAGCTATTCAAAGAAACCTCTAAGCAAGGCTTTTAATGTGAAGTCCTTTGACAACAGAAACATGGGAAGAAGACAAGGCAACAGGACACACATAGAAACTCCTGAGACCCCAGAAACTACTGTCATGGGCCCTGAAATAGACAAACTATAGGGAAGGAAGTTAAAAAACAAATAAATGAATCAAAGTAATATTCTTAAAGAAATGTAAGCAATGACGAGAGGGCTTAAAGAGGAAGTTACTGAAAATATAGTGGTCCTAATGGACACACAGCTTACTAAGCATATAGACGCTACAAATAAAATGCTGGCTGAGGTAAATAAAGAAATACAAGATATAAAGGAACGTTTTGATACGGAAGTGGAAATTTTGACAAGGCGCCTAGCTAAAATTCAGGACACGAAAATTACATTTGAAAGTAGAGAAGTCGACTTGAACATTGTGAGGACAGAAGAAATTTCAGACCTTGAAGACAAGGCTAAGAAAAGAAACGCTGTAATTAGACACAACTCTAAAATTAGAAATGGGCAAAGTAGTTGGATACAACAGATGACGGGCGACTTTAAAAGAGAACCAATCTCAGAATTATGGGTGTGGGAGAAAGAGCAGAAGACAGCACAGAAAGTATGAAGAATTTATTCACTGAAATCATGAAAGAAAATTTCCCAAATCTAGGAAGAGAAATTAACTTTCAGGTACAAGCAGCTGATAGAATACCAGATAATCTCAACCAGCAAGACCCATCATGACATATCACAATCAAAACCTCAGAAATTCAACAAGAGAGATTACTAAAAGCAGCAAGAGAAAAATATTCATTATTTTACCAAGGCAAACCCGTTTGCATTACTGCAGATTTCTCAATGCAAAATTTAAAGGCAAGGAGAGCCTGGAACAAGATCTTTCAAGCTTTAAAAAATGTGCAACCATCAGTCCAGTACTGAAGAAAATACGTGAAAGAATTTTTACGAGGGACACAGAAAGAAGCAGGGCTGAAGACCAGAGGAGAGGAAGCATCTAAAGAGGAAGTGTTAACAAAGACAGACTCAGATCATTGGACCTGTACCCCATTAAAACAGGACCAGCTTTCTCATAAAAATCCGTGGAATCCCCCCAAATTGCTATCTTTATTAGTATATTAGTTTATAAAACATAACAATTATATTCAACATGGGGAACTGGTATAAAATCATAATGTGTGAAACTTTTTTATTCCACCATTTTTATTAATGTATATATGCAATGCATAATGTTGATAATGAAGTTGAGTATTTTGTGCACACAAATATGACATCAATATTATAATCCTTTTTCCTCCCTGTTGTTGGCCCTCCCTCACCCTCCCCATCCCCCCATAATTCCCACTATCACACTTGATTCTACACAATGCCAGTATTTTAGGTTTCCCAGAGAAACCTTGCGATATTGAACATATTTAATCTTCTGCGTCTGACTCACTTTACCACTCAAATCACTACTTATTGGTTCAGTTTCCCACCCCTAGATTGGGCTGCAGTGGCCATATCTTGATGGCTCTTCTCTGGGTCCAGCAGAGCCCTTCATTGAGGTGATACGTCTAAAGTTCTTTTTCCTGTATCTTACTATATCTTTGTTGAGATTGTTAATGTGGCTTCACTCACCAGTCCACATAAAAAGAGAACTATAACAATGAAATTCATAAGGCTAGAAAACATGAGAAAGCCAGAGAAGTTAAATTTCAAATTCCTTAGCTGAGTGCTGAAAGGTAAATATTTGTACACTGAAAAGACAGTCAGGTTGTTATTGCTTCAGTTTTTGAGGATAAGCTTACATCCAAGAACAAATGAGTGAATCACTACATTCACAAGCTTAAGTCTGTATCAGATGGCTACAATAAATGAACTAAAATCTGTATCACCTAACTATACTACATTTAAAGCAACAGACAGAGTGGCATGCTTAGATAGTTCAAAATTTTTTAACTTTCATAAATTATTTACTCACATTTCACTAATTACTAACATTTTCCCAGATTTGGTTTATCATTTTTACCTATCTATCCATTCCTAACTTCATGAAGACATATTTTTAAAGATTTTACACTGATTCCCTATGTCGAATATTTTATTATGTTTTGCAAACTTATATACTATTAAAAACAATAATTATAGGGGAAGATTCACAGATTTTATGGGACAGTTGGTACTGTTTGTAGGACACCAATCAAATGATCCAAATACCAGTCTATTCTTTTGTTACATTTTTTCTTTAGATGCTTCCTTTCCTCTGTTCTTTGGTGCTGCTTGTCTGTCTCCCTCAAATGTTAGTTCAAACATTTTTTTGCAATGCTGAGATAGTGGTTGTAAATTTCTTTAGAGATTCTGAGTTCTGAAAAATTTTTACTTCTCCTTCAATTTTCAAAGATAATTTTGCTGGATACAAAAACCTGAGTTGACACTTGCTATCTTAAAGCTTGAAAGATCTTGCTCCAGGCAAGTTTGCATTAAGAAATTAAAGTTGGCATTGAGAAATCTGCAGTAATTTGAATGGATTTACCTTGGTAGAATAATGCCAGTTTGTTTTTCTCTTGCTGCTTTTAATATCCTCTCTGTATGTTTTATTTCTGAGGTTTTGGTTATGATGTGTTATGGCAAGTCTTGTTGCTGGTTGAGGTTATCTGGTGTTCTATAAGCTTCCGGTATCTGAAAATTAATTTCTTTTCCTAGATTTGGGAAATTTTCTTGCACAATTTCAGTGAATAAATTCTTTATACCTTTGGTGCTGTCCTCTGCTCTTTCTCCCACACCTATAATTCTAAGTTTGGTTCTCTTTGAATTATCCATCAGCTGTTGTATCCAGCTACTTTGCTCATTTCTAATTTTAGAGTCGTGCCTAATTATAGCATTTGTTTCCTCAGCTTTGTCTTCAAGGTCTGAAATTCTGTCCTCACAATGTTTGAGTTGATCACAGAAATGAATTCACATTTTATTCTAACTAAAACTGAGAGTCACTGGATATTTTAAATAACAAAGTGTCTACCTGGATTAAAACTGAAAAAATCACTCTGGTTACTGCACTAAGAATGAATCTGAGAAGCACCGGAGTGAAAAAGAGGGCCACATTCCAGTAGCCAACTTGACAGATGATGGGCTTCTGACTCATAATAAGGGTGATGTAGCAAAGGAAAATTTATCCATTCATTAGATCTTCAGTTTTTCTGTATTAACAAAACTACAAAGCTAGATTAAACTGTGTATTATATCTAAGATAAAGATAGCCAATAACACTTTATCTATAAAACATTTTGCTCCTATTAAAATTTTTACAATACTTACATTTCTTTCCACTTCTATTAGTCTGTCTTTAACTTTCAGGAGCTCTCTGGTGGTCTCATGACTTTCTCGCCCCCATTTGCTGTCCTCGCCAGATTCTGGAGGGGAGCTCTGCAACATCCTTTCTTCATCTTGTCTCTGTTTCAGAGCTTCATAATTTTTTTTCACCTAAAATTTTATTCAAAACTTTTCAATGAGCAAAAAAATCACCAAAGTGTTTCTCACACTAATATGCTCTGTATTGGACTGGTGGTGGAGATACACTTTTAATTAACAGTGTGATGAATAATACGTGTGATTGCCATTATGATCACAATTTGAGCTTTTAAAAAAGCAAATCCTTTCCTTCTAGAAATATTAAATATATTTTCTTTTTGTGCCATACGCTCCTACAATATATTCTATAAGTTCAAGTCCTGTTTGTGATGAAAATGGTTTTCGAGAATAGATTAACTGGCCAAAGTGACACACACCTAAAATCTCAGTTACTCAGGAGGGTGAGACAGGGGGGCTGTAAGTACAAGGACAGCTTGGGTAACTTAACAAGACCATGTCTCAAAACAAATATAAACGGAGCTAAGGAGCTGGAAATGAAGCTCAGTAGCAGAGTGCTTGCCTCCAATCCCAAGTGCTCCCCGCCCCACCCACACACAAAGATTAATAGGCCACTCTGAAAAAATAAGGTCAGCATACAAAAGAGATACATGGATAAACATGTTTATTGCAGCATTACTTACAACAGACAAGATATGGAACAAACACAGGTGCTCATTAACAGATGAATGAATAAATAAAATATGATAGATTTAAACACACACAGAGTATTATTCATTCATAAGAAAGAATAAAATCCTGCTATTTCCGGGAAGTTAGTGAAAATGGAAGACAGGGTGAGCAGAGTAAGTCAGTACAGAATAAGAAAAATCATGTTTTCCCTCCTAGTGAAAAAACCCAACACAATCCCAAAATAAAGATGACCCGAAAGAAGATAAGACTCTTAGGGTTTATAAAGGGAGTTAGGAGAGGAAGAGAGAGGGTGGGGATCAAAGAACAAGGAAGGGGTCACAGTCAAAGCTCAATATAGACATGAAAGGAAATACCACAGTCAACTCCTTAATTTGTACAAGTAATTGTTATTATAATAAAGTAAGTCAACTGGAGAAAATATTGATGTGTACTAGTAATTCTTTTTAGAGCTGTCTATGAAAAATTTTGAAATTTCAAATATCCCTACATAAAGAATAAAAATGTGGTAGATTTTATTAGTCTAAAAACCTAAATTAATGTCTGACCTTTTTTTCCCACTATTTTAATTAATATGCAAATGTAATGTCTGATCTATTAACAAATAAAATAATAAACTATGCTAATAAATTATTTAGATCCTGATTTACACATAAATTATAGTTATAATTGCTATAGTTATATTTATAATTGCTATAATATTATAGTTATAATTGCTATAATTTCTGTTATCAGAGCTGAGTGCCTCAGGAAATATCTTATGCAGGAATTTTTAGTTTTTAGTTGGATCTCTTATTAAAGTAGGTTGTAGGTACACCAGAAAATCCCGAATAAAATATACCCTGGCTTGCTAAGTGAAGTCCTAATACATGACCAAAATTTTCTATTCACCCAAATAATTACCTTCAATTTTAATTTACTACTACACAGTGTCCCAAAAGTTTATTAATTTTTCCTATATATAGCAACATCTGGGTTGAATTTAATGTTTGGATAATTTTTTTCACAGCATTAGCTTTACTTCAGCTATTATGACAAATTAATCCTGAGAAAACTCATACCCTTTAAATAACTTTTAAAATTAACTGTAAACCTTCTGTTAAGACAAGGATAACAATGGTCAAAACAGTTCAATATTTAGTGCAAAACTTCAAAGACAGCCAACAACTCAACAGTAAGTTTAATAGCGGACATAGCCATCAGCGACTCAGAGAGTGAAGTACGACTTCTACGTCATTGGTCAAATCTTTATAAACTGAATCAAGACAAAAATACTCTCTTTTTCTTTGAGCCAGGGTCTCACTCTGTAGCCCGGACTGGTCCTGAACTCACTATGTAACCCAAGCTAGCCTTGCGCTCACAGCAACTCTCCTGCCTCAGCCTCCCAAGTGATAGAATTATGGGCATGTGCTACCATGCCTGGTTTATGTGGTGCCAGGAGATTGAACTCAGGGACTTGGACTTGCTTGGCAACCATTCTAACTGCTGTACTATTCCTCAGGCCCCAAGATAAAATATTCCTGTAAGAATATAATTTAGAGTTAATTAAAAAATATAATTGTCACAGTTAAACTTTATTACTAATTAAAATATATAGTATTATGAATTAAATTATGAATTAAAATTTCAATGGTAATGTTTGAAATCTGAGAAATAACTTACATAGTTACTATGTTATATAGTTATTACTTTTAGGTGGAATGTGGTAATTTTTGATATCAGCATCTATTATCAACACGACAGAGCATGCCTGCCCGCTGCTCTAGAAAGATGATCTGCTCACCAGGCGCCCCAGTTTCAGGTTCTTTTGCCATAATTTACTTTTGCCTCTTGTACAATTCCATGATGTGAGGTCACGCAGCATGCACTCTATCGTGTGGACATGTTTTTCTGAGCTTATTTCTAAGCCTCGTCTCTGCTCTGAGTGTGTCAGTTTTACTATTGCTATACTGTCTTCCTTTACATCAATACACCAACATTTACGTATTCATATTCAATTACCAGTTGATGATCAGTGGGTTATTTCTAGTTTTTTAGTAGAATATGCCATATTAAACTATTATAAAAACTAATCTATGTTGCCATGTTTTGTATAAACAGTAAAATTTTCATTTCACAGGCCATGTATCTATCTAACTTTATTTACTTATTTATTTTTTTGAAACAGGGTCTCACTATGTAGTCCAGGCTGGTCCTGAACTCACTATGGAGCCCAGGCTGGCCGCAAACTCAGGGTAATCCTCCACCTCAGCCTCCCAAGTGCTAGGATTATAGGTGTGTACCACCATGCCCAGTGTATGTCGTGCTGGAGAATCGAACCTGGGGCCTTAGAGCTTTAAGCACTGAGCTATGATTCCAGCCCCTATGTGTATGATTTTAATCTATGATTAAAATTGCCATACAATCCTGTCTTTTTCTTTGGTACTCAGGATTAAAGTCACAGCCTTCACACTGAGCTACCTCTCCAACATTTTATTTTTTGAGGCAGGATCTTGCTAACTTGCTATGTTGCTTAGGATGGGGTCAAATTTGGATCATCCTGCCTCAGTACTGGAATTACCAGTAGGCACCACCATGTTCAGCTTGAAATCTTGTTTTCTATGTTAATTATATCAACTTACATTCTCACCAATAAATACAATACTTGCAGCAAGTGCTTTTAATTCTCACAAACATTCAATCAAAATTTCCACACAAATTTTAGAATCAGTGTATTAACCTATATATTAACTTTGTTGGGATTTTGATTGGGATTGTGTTGAATAAACAGATTTATCTGTCCGTTGACAATACTAATTTATGAACAGAATTCACTAATTCTTTAGATATTGCCAGTTTTAAATTTATTTTTAAAATCTGTAGTAGAAAACTTCTTGCATATTTTCACACATTTCCTTAAATTTAATTCTTAGGTAGCTCATGTTATCTCATGAGGTTATAAATGGGGTTTTCTTTTAACTTTCATTTTCCAACTACTCAATGCTAAAATACAATAGATTTTTATGTATAATTCATTTTAGTTATAGAGATTTTTCTGGAAATTCCTCAGTATTTTCTGTAAATATAATCATGTCACAGTGAACAAAGACTTTACTTCTTTCAAGCCTCTGTGTCTTTTCCTTAAAACCAATAGTACAACATTTAACAGAAACAGTGAAAGTGGCCTTTCGCTTTATGCCTGATCAAAAATAGTCTATCACGAATGATGTTTAAGGCTGCCAATAAGTCCCTTTACCTGAGGAAACCCTACACTTGATGAAACTCTTTTTATTGGTTGAGACTGGTACCAGATCCTGTAATTATGGGTCTGTCACTCTCCATACAGTTTTATCAGTATTTGCTTCACATGCTACAAAGCTGGTATTTAATAATGCACGCATTTGTTATATCTTAATGCTAAAATGACTCACTTATCAATGAATCTGTCTAGCCCCAGTACAACTCACTGGTCTGAAATTTACTGTATTATGTTCTTAAAATCAAAGTAGCATTTTTTGGTTAATATTAGAATGATGTGTCATTTTTCACTGTTCTCTACTTACTGTGTCTTACATTAATATAGCCATAATACCATTCTTTTGGTTACCGTTAAATGAGACATCATTTTTCACCAAAATTTTTTATAGGCAGCACATAGGTAGGTTTTGCCTTTGTGGCTGAAAAAGGAACATGATGGAATTTTAAATCTAGATTCAAAACACACCTTACACCATGACACACTTATTTTCTGTCTGACCAGCTTCATGAAGCTGGCTTTTAACTTGCAACGTATGAGGACTGCCTAATTTGGTAAAACAAACATCTCAGGACATTAAAATAGATTAATAATAAAATATGGTACCAATCCTTACTTCATTTTTGGAGGTTTTGAGAAAACTCTTAAAGTTCTAGAATTTCTTCCTTAACAACGTACTTTTCACAGCAAAATCTGTGTCAAGTACAGAGGCACGGACAAATGGTAAACAAAACTTCTATTTTTACATAAGCTGTTCAACTGTGTTTAACTGTTTCTCCAGAAATCTAGTAAAACTGTAATATTCTATGTTACCAAGTAATACTGCTTCTAGAAAAAAATGACCTGATAGGTAAATGGTATTTGGACAGGAAGAAAGAACTACAGACACCCAAAAGGAGTCCCTGTCTCTAACTTCTCCGGGTGTAGCATCTCCTACGATTGTTACACATGGAAATCTCAAACCTAAGCTTTGGGCAGCTCCCCACACCCAACTGAGTCTCATTTTGCACCTGAAGCATCACCTGGTGGGAAGGTGACTCTCAGGTAACTATCCAAGGGGACATAGGACACTGCCACAGCTGCTGTCCCCTTGTCCCCTCCAGTGTTCTGAACAGAACAGTGTGGACTATGTGATTTTGTCTATCTAAATGCTCAGTTGTCTTTGAAATCATTCCTGGGCTGGGCAGGAGGAATGATGCAAGCTTGCCAAGGCCCTGAATTGATTCCGCAGCACCACATAAACCTGGATGTGGTGATGCACGTCTGTAATCCCAGGAGGGGATCTCAGGAGGCTGAAGCAGGAGGACTGCCTTGAGTCTAAGGCCATCCTGGGCTACAAAGTGAGTTCAGGACCAGCCTGGGCTACAGAGTGAGACCCTGTCTCAAACAAACAAACAAAAATATTCCTGGGGCAATGCAGAGATGATAAAAGAAAGATAAAACCAGAACAATACTCCTCAACCTGCTAACCCTGTATAATAAGCAAATCCCTGGTATTTCTTTAATTACTCACAAAGGAAAGCAGGTTTATTTTACAAAAAATTCCAGATATCACTAGAAAACATTTAAAGACAATATTTATGAAGAGATAAGCTGCTTTTCTATACCATATATATAATTTACCTCTATTTGATATCCTCACAGTCACATATTTGCCTGTCAAAAACTTAGGTGGCTTCTTAACAGAGAAAGAGTACCAGCCAATGTGTCAGTATCGCATTAAGAGTTTCCTCCATGAATAACCTGGTATCTTTCCAGCCCTACCCCTATATTCTGATATGTCCCCAAACGCAGGTGGGGCGTTACATAAATGAATAAAACCTACCTATGATCCATGTAATGAGGACTGTTTAAGAATATTCTCAAATTCATGAAAAAGTACACTTTAGTTAAATGATGTTTTACATTTTTATCTACTTCACACATTTCCATTCAAATACTTATAAAATAAATGATAAGATTATTTCTGAGAAAAATCACTCACTGTTTTAAGTTCTTGGCGCAATTGCTGGTTGTAATTTGTAGACTCTTCTAATCGAGCTTCTAAAGCAGCAATTTTCTCTTCTTTTATTTCAAGGGACTTCTTAAGAGTGGATTCCAATTTTGATTCCAGAAGTTTGTACCTACTATCCAAGGACAAAAATAACATAACTTATTACTGGTGGTCAGGATATTAAGGAAAACTTATAACCACAAATACTGATGCCATGAATGAATCTTATAAAAACATTTTTGTTTTAAAAGACAGATGTCTTCCTCTTCTTTTCTAAATCTGATACTCTGATTTTTTTATGTATGTATGATCTATAGATTTATTATTACCTTAAAAACATGCAAGTTGGGAACTGGTGACCATGTATAGCCTGCTTGTCGGCTCTGTTCTCCTCCTCTTCTCCCCCACCCATCTCGGTGTCTTTTCCCTTTCCTAGCATCCGTCTCCCCTCCCTCCCGCTCTCTCACCTTAGGATCCTTGTGAACGCAGCACTGGCAGTCCTAGTGTCTCCCTCTTTCTGCCCCATTCCCCTACACTCACCATACAGGGCAGCAAGAAGGAGGTATGTGTGACTCAATATTGTGTTACCTTTTTGCAAACACAGAGTACATGAACAAATTACTAAATCTTTAAACAAAAGGATGGCCTATGGGCACACTTTCTGAGTGTAGCATAAACCAGGGGTTATGACTAATCTATTTCTTACATTTAAGGACCTTGAATACAAAACCAAATAAAAATCTAAAGTACACACAGATGAGACACTTATCACATTCTTTTAATCAGATTATAAGTACACTGAATAGAGAAAAAAATCTCTTCAGTATCGGTTAAGAATCAAAAACATTTTTTAACACATTTACTAGGTCTGATTCTTTTCTTTTTGCTTTGTTTTGTATTGTTTTTGAGACAGGGGCTCAATCTATAGTTCATATGGGTCCTGAACTCACTATATGGCCCAGGCAGGTCTTGAACTCATAGCAATCCTCCTGCCTCAACATCCCAAGTGCAGGGATTATAGTCATGTGCCATCAACCCGGTTTATGTGGTGATGTGACTTGATCTCTGGTCCTTGGGCTTGCTAGGCAAGAGTTCCAACTGCTGTGCTACTCTTCCAGCCCAGATTTTATTGTATTTTATTGGAACTGAGCCCAGGACCTTCACTCTCAGCTACATCCCCCTCCTCCTTTTTTCAGTTTTGATTTTGAGACAAGGTCTTGCCTATCTGCTCAGCTGCCCAGGCTGGGCTCCAACTTGCGATCCTCCGGCCTCCGCCTCCCCAAGTGCTACGAACACAGGCAGACAGCTCTGGACTAGCCTGACAGCAGTGTACAGCAAGCACAGGGAATTAAAACCTTAGGAGACATGATGGATGGGAACGCTCAGCACAGAAAGTGAATGACTAAGAGGCGTGAAAGTATAACTTTCCTATAGAAAAGATATGCACTGAAAGGGAAGATACAGGATAAAGGGCTGTTAAAACAACTAATCACATATATTTACAACTCTTATCTCCAAACTGACTTTTCTGCACTTCAATCCCTATTTGTACATTCGACTCCACAACTAGCTTTAAGCCCCTGCTGGTAAGAGAAGAGCAAGTATCCTAGTAATGACTGTATCCTCAAATGAGGTCGGAAGGGATAACATTACAAAGACAAAGATAAGACTAACACAGGAACTAGAAACATCACGTGAGACTGATACTCAAATTCCATGGCAGAGGAAATGGAAAGTTTAGGGAACTGATCTTTGTATCCTTTCTTTCCTTCCTTTTTTTTTTTTTTTACAGTCAGGGTCTCACTCTGTAGTCCAGGCTAGTTCTAAACTCACTATTTAGCGCAGGCCGGCCTCCAACTCATGGCAATCCTCCTGCCTCAGCTTCCCATATGCTTGAATTAGAGGAGTGCACCACCGACCCTGTTTATATGATACTGGGGAATTGAACTCAGGTCCTTCCTAGTCTTGAGCTATTATTTCTCCAGCCTCGAGCCTTTATTTTCTTTGTGACATTACGGCTTGTGAATTGGCTGAAAACAAAAGAGCACAGTAGCTTAACACACTTGTGATTCCTGAAACCTCACCAGGTACCAGCTGCTTTCAATCTCAGCATCTTCACGCCCACGCTTTCATTACGATCGACAAAGACTTGCAGGATGATGAGTGGGCCATACCACTCCTCGCATCTTTCATGACCCCATTAGGAAGTGCTCTGTGCGCTTCGTACAGACGCTTCAGTCTGCATGAATGCCCTGGGCCAAACGCTTCTGCTTTGTGGACATCTGTCCGCCTGTACAGCTTAGCTGAGGCATTATCACTTCTTTGCTGCCTGATAACCAGCAGGAATAAAGGCTCAACCAACACGGTGGTCTGGATTACCGTGTGGGAAGAGGTGCCACACCACAGAAAAAGACCACCCAGCGCTGGGTGC
Organism: Ctenodactylus gundi; assembly: GCA_004027205.1. Classification (NCBI taxonomy): domain Eukaryota; kingdom Metazoa; phylum Chordata; class Mammalia; order Rodentia; family Ctenodactylidae; genus Ctenodactylus; species Ctenodactylus gundi. The sequence continues at coordinate 51,804 of PVKB01004870.1, read as the reverse complement.
ACGGAGTTATGGCAGGGTCAACTAGGGCAACTACACGGTTCAACCTCTTTTCTTCTGCCAAGAGTTTGCAGTATGTAACAGGTAACCTGAATAAAGAGGTGATGCCTATTCAGTATCTATATTAAAACAGTCAATTAAACTGGTACTTAACTGATTAAAGCAAATAAAATATTCTCCTATGAAATAACTGTAGTATTAATTCACTGTTTCTCTGACCTGAGCAACAAAATACCGTAAATGGCTTGAGTTACTGTAGAACTAACCTTAAGTATGTTTTTAATATTCTCAAAATTATATTAGTAAATCCCATATTAATACACATTAAATTCTCCTAACTTATAATATTCTACATATACTAATATATAATGTACTGTAATACTGAGTAGATAATAAAATACATCATTTTTAGAAAACTAGTCTACATAATTTTTTTTTTTTTGAGACAGCGTCTTGCTCTGTAGTTCAGGCTACTCTTGAACTCACTATGTAGCCCAGGCTGGCCTCGAACTCACGGCAACCCTCCTGCCTCAGCCTCCTGAGTGCTGGGATTACAGCCTTGCACCAACATGCCCAGTGTATGTGGTACTGGGGAATCAAACTCAGGGCCCTGAGCTTTCTAGGCAAGCGCTTTAACCACCTGAGCATTCCTTTAGCTCTAAAATAATACTTGTAGCTACAACCACATGGTCCCCGGGATGCCAAGTGGGAGGCTACTTGAAAACCAGCCAATAAACTATAATGCCATAGAAGGACAGAAATACTCTTTAAATTTGAATTAATCATTTTTAAAATTAAAGAATAATTTTAATCACCCCATCCTTGCAGGTAATTTTAATTGTCTGACCACTGGGGAGGTGCTTGTTTTTATCCTGTTTGTAAAGCCTTTGTTTTCAGCATCATTTCCATCCTTTACCTGCCTCTTCATGCATTTTCCCTTGTTTTATTCTTTTCCTCTATTTCTGCTGTAAGTCCAGATTTTGACAAATAAAATACATGAACATAGTTGGCCCTGTCATGCACAAGTATAATTCTAGCATCTGGGAGGCTGAGGCATGAGGATTACAAATCTGAGCCCAGCTTGGGCAGTTCAGCAACTGAGAGAAAACCCTGTCTCAAAACCAAAACTCCAAATATGCAATGGGGAGATGGCTCAGTGTAGGGGCTCCTGTGTTTCATCCCTAGCACTGTAAAACAAAACCAAACCAACCCCTGCCCCCCAAAAAAGAAAATGAGGCATTTAAGCACATAATTCAAACAAAAAACTTCCACAATTATTTCACAAAAGGTCTTCTGTTCTTTATTCTACCTTTATTACAATCTGATCTTCAGGTACCTGGGTGGCATTCTGTTTTATTATTTATACCTTTTTCAGTTTATTCCTTAATTACATGTTAGACACTTCTGATATATTTTTGTGAGAGAACTTTCTCTAGGAGAATGTTTCCTATAGCTAGTACGTATGTGTTTTCTACAGCTAGCACAGGAAAAAATTAATGTTCGAGCAAAATAATAATTGCAACTTTGCCTAATAGACTTCGTACTCACCTGTCATCAGTACTCTGTTCATCATGTAAGAGTCTCTCTTTATTTAATCCTATCTTCTCAAGCTCATGAGTTAACTTTTCAAGATCATTGTTCATTTGTTGAGTCTTCAACTTTTCACTCACCAAATCCTTGTTTTAAACGGAATGGACAAGTGTCAAGAACACAAAAATCTAAAGACAGCCAAAATTCTAATAATTATACAGGAACATATACAATTTGAACCAGGAAAGATACAAATGTTGTCAATGAATCTTTCTCTTGAAAGTATTTAAGCAACGAAGTTATGGCCCAGATGAAACAATTTTTCCCTGTGTCAATACTTCTTTTTTTAATCCTAATGTTAAAAACTAAATCAGAGAAACTCTTCATTTGGGAGTACACACCTTAGGTTTGAAAATTCCGAAGACCCCCCCCTCCCAGCTCTGGCTCTGATTTAATAATGAGCAAAAACTGTAGTGCTATTTCTTTTTATGAGTGTATGATGGATACAACACTCTCCCATGCTACAAGCCTTCTTCTCTAGTTGGAAAAGCTAAATTACTGATGTAAAAAATAACATAGTCTTAGAAGTTCAGGCATAAGAAATCTGTTCCCATCATGAAGGCTACAGAACAACAGGAGGAAAGAAAAAAAAGGGGCCCTTCTTAATGCCTTCTTAGTAGAACTGCAGACTGCCCAAATGTGACTTTCTGTTGCAATATTAAGATACATTTTAAGTTTTAAAAGGTCATTTCATAGGCAATGTACAGCCAAATATGCTACACTTTTATGTATTACAGTATATAATGCCAATCTGCTCTTGAAAACTTCAGATTTTTTTTTCCTCCTTACTTTCCTTAGTGTCTTACTTTGTACTCCAGGCTGGCCTTGAACTCCCTATGCAGTTGAGGCTACACTCAAATTTGCTGAGATCTTTCTGCCTCGGCTGCTCTGGTGCTGGAACTACAGGTGTGTGCCTCCATGACTGGCTCAGCATCATCAATTCACAGAGCCAAGAAAACTACCAAATGTTCAATGTTGACCTTTTTGTTGAACCCCATTTGCATTCTTTGACTCATCAAAATTCATGGGGCTCTGGAGTCTCAATGACCTGAGTTGGAATCCAGAAATTCAATTCTGCTAGTAGCTATGTGAAATTGTTTTCTAACATGGGGACAATACCAAAAAGGACTGGTTGTAAAACTCATATAAATATACAAAAGTCAACTTTTGTGTAAGACTTTAGCAAAGTATTTAGCATTTTCAATTACTAGTAGCTATAATATATGCCTCCTATTATTTTAGCATTCGACAGGAGCCTGATCCAATTATTTTAATACTAGTTTGAAATCTAAGTTCAAAATCGCAATTTATTAATCAGCTATCCTAAAGAAAGCATAATTATTACAAAGCTTTGAATATTTTTTTCTCTTTTTCTAGAGATTCTAACTGAAAAGTAGTAAGGTTTTTTTTTTTTTTTTAAAGCCATCCCTTTTTTTTTCCACTCTGTAGTCCATGCTGGTCCTCAACTCACTATGTAGCCCAGTCTGGCCTTAAACTCAAGGCAATCCTCCTCCCTCAGCCTCTCCAGTGTAGGGATAATTACAGGCCTACACCACCGCCACCATGCTCAGCTTACACGGCGCTGCGGGAATTGAACCCAAGGCCTAGCACACTACATACACATGCTATGCCAACCACTGATCCATCTGTGGTCCCTAGTGCTGATAAGTTTTTTATGTGAACTTTCTAGGATAACAAGAGTAGGAAAGTTTGAAGTTGTTTCCAGTTCTTATTTCAGATTTTTATTGGGCCATATAAACATGATGTAAATTGCTATTGCATCCAATAAACTTAAGAGAAAACTGGAGCATTAAAATATAAAGAAAATCTGTCATATATTTAAGTAAATATATTTACCTCACGTAACGTAACCAGAGTTTTTACATCAATAGTTGCTCTTTTTACAAGCTCCTTATTTTCCTTTTCTAATTCTTTCAGACGAGCACAAGATTCTTTATATATACCGATTTCTTTGCACAGGGTTTTGTTTTCTTTTTCCAAAGTTCCAATCTTCACATTATTTTCCTCTAGTGTAGTATCCTTTATTTCTGTTTGCTGTCGAAGTCTCTTATTTTCCTTTTCCAATTGCTTCTTATCCTTTTCCAGTTGTGATGTCTCTTGCTCTAATGATTTATTTTCTTTTTCCAGTTGCTCTAGTCTTTTGCTAGATATTTTCAGTTCTTCTAAAGTTTTTTGCAATGTTTGATTTTCCATCTCCAAGTCTTGTAGTTCACTCTCTAACTGCTGGATTTTTCTATTACTATTCTCCAGAGCTTTCTGTAACCGTTGATTTTCTGTATCAAGTCCCTGGTAGCTAACTTCCAGTCGCTCTGTTTTCTTACAGGACGCTTTCATGAGCTCCAAACCCTTCTTAAGTTGCTCTTTTTCACTTTCCAGCTCTTTGTTTTCTAGTTGTAGCTGAGCCATTTTCATGCTCGCACACTTCAAGGATTCCACATTCCTTCGCAATTCTAAGTTTTCCTCATCAAGCTGGGAATTCTCTTTTTCTAGAGATTCTAACTGAAAAGTAAGGTTTTTAAAGCCATCCAATGTTTTTTTTAATTTTCTATTTTCTCTTTCTAGCTCCGAATTTTCTTGTTCTAAGGCCTCAATTTTTTCACAAGTAATTTTTAAAGTAGTATTCTTTTTCTGTAACAATTCATTTTCTTTTTCAAGACGATGCAACTCATTTTCAAGTTCTTCTGCTCGTTCTCCTTTTTCTTTATAATGTTCTAATTCTTTTCTAATTTGTCTTTTTTCAAATTCAATCTTGCTTAGCTTGCTACTTGTTTCTTTGATCGATTCATGAAGAATTTTATTTTCTTTTTCAATGTCTTTTACCCTTGCTTCAGCACTTATCTGGGAACGCTGCCTTAAGGAAGACACTGTTTGATTCAGATGTTCATTTTCCTGCTCTAATATTTTAATCTAAAAAACAAGAAAATTTAACATTGTAATGAGAAAAAAGTTTTTATCTTTCAAAAATTTATATATGAAAAACATAAAGGAGTGCTAGATTACATGTATAATTTTTTGACTGTGACAATTATTTACTAAAAGATCACTATCTATATGTGTTGCCTCATTACTGAAGTCCATGTCTTTAGGGAGGTCATAATCTAAAGTAACAGCTAAGAAATCAGTATTTACTAATGATCAAAACGATCTTTAGATGTTTTAAATTCATATATAAATGTGGATGAAGTATATCCCTATATTTTTTATTTGCATTTCTTTTTATTTTAGTTTTTTTTTTTTTTTTTTGAGGCAGTCTTGATGTACAAGCCCAGGCTGGACGTGAATTTGAATTCTCCATGCTTCATGCTCCTGAGTTTTGCGACTGCATGTGTGCATCACCACACATGGCAAATAATTTTTGTCATTCCTATACAAGTGGGTTCTCTATACAAGTAAAGGGATGCATATTGTATGCGCATATGTGTCCATTCATTCCTAAAAAGTATTCTAATTTGCAGTACGTTTGATAATAAAAGTCAACCAATCTGCAGTAAGGCCTAGTGTAATGGGCCTAAAAATTAGTGTGTTAAATTATCCTTAAGTATTTTTAAAGATATAGATTTTTGTTTAGCTCCAGAATATTTGTTCTGTACTCTACAGAAATATACATTTTTTACTGGTGATCTAAGAATAAAGTATAAAATAAATCGAAAGAAAAATTTCAAAAGAGCAAGTCAATAAACCTAGTTCTCAGTTTCCTCAAATATGATAAAAGAAAAACCAGTAAACGTTTGAAAGCAAATCCGAGATATCCAAGATACCTGTAGCTGCCAAACCTCCCTCTTCAGTGGGGTCAGAGGTCAGAGGACAACTGTAGTTCCCTCCAACTTTATTCAGGAGGGACTTTAAAACCTGAAATCCTATTCCAGAGACTTAAAAACACAGGTACTATATAACTTTATTCTAGAGTATAATTAACTACTCCATTAGATACCTGAAACGTAATAGTACTGAACCTTGTATATAATGTATTTTTCTCTACATGCATACCTATGATAGTCTAATTTATAAACTATGTAATTTAACAATTTATTGTAGACCTTAAAGCTACTTAATACGAATTTACTGTAGACCTCTGTATATTCCTTGTAACATCTAGAACTTTTACCTTGTTACTTATTTTTCTTTAATATACCTGAATTACATCACAAATAAGGGTTACTTGAATGTCAGAACTGTTACACAATGACAACTGATGAGATAAAACACTAGGGACTAACAGGAAAGTAGTGTATAACACTAATATTTTCGATGAAAGCATGATTCAAAATGCCAGGCAGGAAGAAGCAGGAGGTAGCAGTCCAAAGAATGGCACCCTATTTAAAATTTACCAACTGCTTATTTCTGTAATTTTCCACTAAAACTTTTTGGGCTGTAGCTGACTAGGTATAAATAAAATTGCAGAAAGTAAAACTGCAGAAGTATGAATTACTGTAGTTACTATAAAATCTAATGAGTTCTAAAATATTTTCCTTTTATTTTGTATGACCATTTTATCTGCATATACTTTAATATACCTTTGTCAATAAATTTTAAAATATAATTTTTGCGTAAGTAAAAAAAATTATGAACCTGTCTCTCTGAATTTTCTCTAAGTGTTTCAATTGTTTTTTCAAGCTGTGCTTTCTCCTTCAATAGGTCCTTGCTTAAATTTTGGCAATTCTGAAGACTCTGCTTTTCTTGAACAATTTCATTTTCAAGAATTTCAACCTAGAAAAGAATCACAAAATAACGTGTAAAAATTTTATAGCACAGAAAACAGAGTACAAGACAATTACCGAAAAAAAATGCTGTTTAAATATTCAAATGGTAAAATCTAAGAATTTCATACAGATATTCAAGTGTCATTTTATGCCAATTTTAGTAGCTGAATAAAATATGTAGACATGACTATCATATCCTCTACAATTTTTAGTGAAAGTTTCTATTTCTAAACACAAAGACAAATCTAAATTAATAAATGGTAATGATGTGCTATGTAAAGCCTTCTTCACAAATCTTACTGAAAGAATCTTTTAAATAGATTTGTAACGTAAAATTTTAATTATAGTCTAGAATTTCAGTAAGCAAGAAATATAAAAAACATGAAAGAAAAGATAAATTTGATGATAAATGGTGAAGTTTAACGAGAAAACAAAAAAGAAGTTGGTTTAAATAAGAGGGATTAAGATCAGAGAAAAATGGTCTGAATAAAACTATGGCAAAAACATTTAAATTTATTTTGATTGATGAATTTTAAAGATAATATTAGTGACTAGTAAGTATGGAAAAGTAATTTCAAGTTAAAAATATGCCTGTTGTGTTGTTATATAACATATTCAAACCAAGTAATTAAAAAAATCAAGACATTATTGTTTGGCTCTGAAATGTTCTCCCAAGTTTCATGTTTTTAAGGGCATATTTATTTCCCATTCTTCATTTATCCTTAATACTTTTTTTTACTTACTATGGAATTTTTCAAATATATATATATAAATTAAGTAAATATACTATTCTATTTATTAGCCTAATGTAAATATTGGTATTATAGTAAACATGCCACCTCTTATTTACCTTTTTACTAAGTCTTTGGTTTTCTTTTTCAAGCTTCAGAATTTTGGAAGTGTTTCCTTCTGCAGAGTCCACAGTGCTCCGAAGCTCTTCGACAGTTTTGGTCAAACTCTGGTTCTCCATCTCCAGCTTCAACAGCCTGCTTGATGCCAGCTCGTTCACCTCATGACCCAAGGACTTCTGTGGTGCTACAACAGAGGCCACATGGCTTTAGGCACCCTTGGCTAACTCACTGATATTACTCACATTTTGAATGTTAATACACTATGACACTTGATCTTTTATGTTTATAAAAACATAATACTTAAGAGAACATAGACTTATAAAAAGAGAAATGAAGAGTTAAATTTTGAACTTTTATTGTACAAAATTTAGCCTAAAGAGATTAGAGTCCAGTTCTTGCCCCATGAGAAATTTACTACACTAGTTAGCCGTATTACACTAAATGAATTTTAGAGGTTACTTTTACTAAGTATAGGCACTGCCCTGTGATCTCACAGGGTCCCCATGTGCCTCTGACTAGAATAGAAAGCGTATCCTAGGCCAAGTTTTAAACAATTAGAAGGGCAGACTCAGGAGTAAGGCCTAATATGACTTGTGGTCAGGAAAGTACACGCTGGTCTTTTCCTCCTAACTTAACTGCAAAGAACATCATCTACTCTATTTTTGTCTAGAGCGTGCATTTTTATTCAGCATTACATTATTTCAATTAAGAAAATTCAGTGCCTACTTCTACTAATGGTCTGTAGTGAGGCAAAAAGTTATTTTTAACAAACATATAATATAAATATCCTGATAACAAGAAATATTAAGGTATGAGTAAAGTAGATCACGAGTCCAGGAGACCATATATCAAAAGAAGATTCAAAAATGAAATCTGAGGGGCTTGAAGAATAGTTCAGTGTTTAAAGCACTTGTCTATCAAGCTCAAGGCACTTATTTCAATTCCCCAGCACCACAGAAACTGGGCATGGTGGCACGCATCTGTAATCCCAGCACTTGGAAGGCTGACGCAAGAGAATTGCTGTGTGTTTGAGTCCAGCCTGGGCTACACAGTGAGTTTAGGACCAGCCTGAACTCACAGAGAGAACTTGTATCAAAACAAAAAGAAGAAAACAGAACAAAGAAAAAACAAAATATGATAGAAATTCATTCTGAAATCCTAGAATTTAAGAAAGGAAACTGATGAAATCAATGAGGGGCATTTCTAGGTCTATTTTATTTTTCTTTTCTTTTTTTCTTGAGGTAGAACCTCACTCTGTAGTGTAGCCTGGTCCTGATCTCATTATGTAGCTGAAGCTGGCCCTGAACACAACAGAGCAATCCTCCTGCCTCAGCCTACAGAGTGCTAGGATTAGAGGTGTGTGCTATCACGCCCAGGCTATGTGATGCTGAGGAATCCAACCCATGGCCTGTGCTTGCCACCGAGCCACTGAGCTACGCCCCTACCGTAGGTCCATTTTGTGTGTTTGAAGTCCTTCTTCCTAAAAAGCAACACACTGTGTTTAGGAGAGACTTGGGGGCAAAAACTCAGAAAGGTGTTTATGGTGCTGCACATGAAGCAATGGGAGCTGTGGAACGGTATACAAGAACGGCTACAGGACTGGCAGTCCAGCAGAGTTCAGAGGACAGCACTCGGCACAAGTGTGCACAGCAGGACGAAGCAGCAGGCGTGCCACACACTCCCTGCCACCGCAGCTGCACCCGTGACCGGCTGTCCACGCCGACAGGGGGCTCTGGAAAACGGCTCTTTTCCGTAACTGCTCTTTGTGATACTGTGTGTTACCAAACAAGACAGTTATTTAAGAAACATGGGACAAGCACAAATGACTGCAGTGCTGTAGCAATTACGGTGAACTTTTTCGCTATTCAAATTGGGTATTTCTCTACATTCCTGAAACAATATATATAGGGTTCTTTTTAGTACTAGAAAATGCAGGCAGTGTATAGTGATTTGAAATATAATAAATGAAGGCAATGCATGGCCTTCTAATTAAAATATCTGAAGACTGAAAAAAAGCAGCACATATGCACTTGCACAGTGATGATTTCCATATGCACAGATTTTCTTCCAAATTAGGTAGAGTAAATAATTCTATAAAGAAAGCCTCAATATTTTATTTCCAGCTATTTCTTTTACTTATATAATTAACTTTTTAGGGGGAAGTGTTGGAGATTGAACTCCAGGCTTACTGCTGCTTGGCAAGCACTGAACCTCCAAGCTACGTCTCCACCCCATTTTCTAGATTTTATTTGGAGACAAGTCTCATCAAGTTGCCCAGGCTGAACATTATTTTTTTTTTTTGGTGGGGTAAAAGCTTTAAAAAATAACTTTCATAAGCATGCTGAAATTATTTTAAAATCTATTTCCATTATCATTATCATCCTTTTGTAAGCCTGGCTTTGTCTTATAATTAGATGATGTTAAAGCATAGTATAAAAACAATTTAGATACATGTTTCTCCTTGGTATAGCATTATTGTCAATCCCCCAAAAACTCATATTAAAAAAACTGAAAATATTACTGTCCTTATTCAAAGTATATATCATAGTCTGATCCAGGGAACCATGAATTCACTTATAATTTTATTCAGTTATAACAGAGGAAGGAAATAAAGTTAATTATAGAAATTCTCTACATTAAACTTTGTTCTTGTTTTGATATAATGTCTCTCCATGTTACCCAGCCTGGCTGTGAACTCAAGCTTCTATGAGTCGTCACACCTAGTTCTATGTGGATTCTACATCATGCACGTTTTTACTGATCTTATGCTGCCATTACTGATATATTTATTTTTTAAAAATAAAAAAGCAACTGAAAGTTATATATATTTGTAGTATACAACATAATGTTCTGATACATATACATATTGTGAGATAGCTCAGTACAGCTGTTTAGTATGTGCATTCCCTCACATAAACTATTTTTAGTGGGAACACTTCCATTTTTCTTAGTAATTTTCAAGAATATAAGAAATTGTTAATAATTATGGTCTACTGTATATCAACAGACGTCTTGAACTTAAACCAGTCTAACCAAAACTACGTCCTTCATTCAACATTTCTCCAATCTTCCCAACGTTGAGCCTCTGGGAGCCCTAAGATTTTTTAATGATTTCACAGGTAAGAGAGAGATCACACAGTATTTGTTTTTCTATGCCTGGCTTGTTTCAATTAACACAACGTCCTCCAAGCTCATTCATGGTGCAAATGACATAATTTTCTCCTCTTTTAAGGTTAGATAGCATTCTCCAGAGTATATGAACACATTTTCTTTATCCAATTAGCCATCCACAGACACCTAGGTAGGTCCACCTCTCAGCTACTATGGATAATGATACAATTAACATTCAAGTAAGACTCATACCTTTGGATATTTCTCCAGTAATGGGACTGACAAAATCTCTATACTGTTCTCCAAAATGGCTGTAAGAGTTTACACTCCCGCTAACACTATGCAAGCCTTTCCCTTTCCTCCACATCTCTGTCAACACTTACTTTCTGTCTTTTTGATAACAACCACTCTAACAGGCAAGAGGTGATACCTCACTGTGATTTTAATGTCCATTTCTCAGGGCTTGCAATGTAGCTCAGAAGTTAAAAAGCGCTTGCCCTGCAAGCACAAGGTCCTGGGTATGATTCTCCAGCCCCACATAAGTCAGGGATGGAGGTCCACATCTGTGGGGAGGCTGAGGCAGGATTGCCATGAGTTCAAGGCCAGTGTGGGCTACACAGTGAGTTTGGGGACACTCTGGACAACAAAGTGAGACTCTGTCTAGAAATTTAAAAATGGTAATTCTAATAATTTCCATTTTTATCATTAGTGACTTTGAGCATGTACAAATAAGCCTGTTGGTCACTTGTATGTCTTCTTCTGAGAAGCAACTATTCAGGTTCTTTGCTCTTTAAAATCAGGTTATTTATTTTCCTACTATACTGAAGTCTTTATATATTAATTAATACTATGTATTTCTTGCTGTTGAGCTCTTCATATATTAATCCTCTACAAGACATGTATTTTGCAAGTATACTATCTTATTCTGTAAGCTGTCTTGCTATATTGGTTGTTTCCACTGCTATGCAGAAGCTTAATAAGTTTAATGTAATCCCACTTCTATATTGTTGATTTTGCTGCTTATGCTTTTGAGATTATATCCATAACCATTTTCTCAACTGTCTGTCATCCATCTTTTTTCCCTGTACTTTCTTCTACTAGCTTTACAGTTTCAGGTCTCAAGTCTTTAGTCCAGTTAGACTTGACGTTTATAGTGGGATGTGGTTTTAATTCATTCTTTTGCATGTGAAGATTCAGATTTCCCACCACCATTTATTGAAAAGATCGCACTTTCCCTATTTGGGAAACATTTGGCATGTTTTTCAAAAATCAGTTGGCCCACACAGACTTATTTCTGGGCTCTCTGTTCTGTTCTATTCACGTATGTGTCTGTCTGTATACCAGTGTTACTGATATTTTGACTATGTAACTTCACGGTAGATTTTGAAATTAGGTAGTGAGGTTAACTCTGGTTTTGTTACTGAAGATTTTTCATATTCAGTAATGGAGATAAAATCTGGGGTGATTTGACATTGAACCTAACCCCTTTCCCCTTTTAAAAATTGTTCCTCTGAAACAAAGTCTGGTTAAGTTACGTTGTGAAAGCAGGCCACGAACTTCCAGCATTCCTGCCCGAGCTTCCAGGGAACTGAGGCCATCGGCATGCATCACCATGCTGGAAACTTAGTGAATCTTAGGATTGCTTTTCTCTATTTTTACATAAAATGTCATTGGAATTTTGCAATGGATCTGCAGATCACCCTGGGTATTAAGGACATCTTAATATTAATCCATAAACATCTATCTTTCCATTCATTCATATCTTTTTCAGTTTCTTTCGTCAATGCCTGATAGTTTTCAGAGTAGCAATCTTTCACTTCATTGGTTAATTTTATTTTTTTTTGTAGCTACAGTAAATGGAATTGTTCTCTTGCTTTTTTTAGATAGTTTGTTGACAATGCACAAAAATGTTCTTATTTTTTGCATGTCACTTTAGTGTTCTCACTAGCATGAACAGTTTTTTTAGGGAATCTCTAGAGCATTCAACTTTAAGACCTTGTTATTTGCAAAGACAAATGAATGCCTTCCTTTTTGATTTAGATGCTGTTATGGTTCAGATGGGCTCCCTCCTTTTCTCTCTCTGCTCCTGGCTGCCACAGCTTGAGCAGCGTTTTTCTGAGGCCCTTCTATGATGCCATTTCTGCCTTGAAAGCAGCCAACTGCAGGCGGAATCCTCTGAGATCAGATGCCTCATAAGCTTCTCCCTCTGTAAGTCATCTCTTCCTAGCAACAGCACACGTGCCTTCCACTGGGGCCTCTGAAGTACTCTGCTAGGACTGCTAACGCTCCGTCGAACAGAAGGGGCAGGAGTAAGCATCTTTGTCTTAGCCTTGCCAGAAAGCTTTTTAACTTTTCATTACTGAGTATGCTGTTATGAGTTGGTCATTTCTGACCTTGATTAGGCTGTAGTACTCTGCTTTTATATCTAGTTAGTTGAGTTTTATCACGAAAGGAGGCTGATTTTTACCAAACGCCCTTTTTACATCTATTGAGATGATAACAGATCTCTTGTCTTCCATTCTGTTAATGTGGCATAGCACACTCACTGACTTCTATATGTCGAACCATGCCTTCATTCCAGGGTTAAATCCTACTTGATCATGACACATGTATTTTCTTAGTCTTTTTAAAAAAATTTTATTTATTTATTTTATTTTATTTTTTTGAGACAGGGTCTCGCTCTGTGGTCCAGGCTGGTCCTGAACTCACTATGGAGCCCAGGCTGGCCCCTGACTCACAGCAATCCTCCTGCCTCAGCCTCTCGAGTGCTGGGATTAAAGGTGTGCGCCAACACGCCTGGCTTTTGCATTTTGTGGAGGATTTTACAACTATGTTTAATGCCTAAATATGGTACGTCAAAAGGGTTTTGAAACATCTAAGCAGATGAAAGCCCAGCTGTGGGTGTTCTGTGGATGACTGACACGCAGGACAGCAAACTGAAGGGGGAAGACCCACACTAGATGTGGGTACATCAACCAATAGGCTTACAGCCTGGACAGAATTTTAAAGTGGGGGAGGTTAGTAAATGTGTTTATTTTGGAAGAGCTCCAGCTCCAGTCTTCATTATTGCCTTTGGGTACTGACCCCAGTTTCTTTAGCCTTCCAAAACAGATTTCTACTAGTGATTCTACAAATGAGTCTCTAGGCCTTTAATCTTGGATTGGTGCTACAACCTTGATCTTGTTCTGTAGCTTCCACCTTCTTAGACTGAGACTTCTGGCTTTCTAGCATACATATGGTCACAGTAGACTCTCTGGGTTATAGACCTTCAAGGCTTCCTAATAAATTCCAATGAATAATTATACCTATATTTTCTACTCATTTTCTCTAGAGAACCAAAACTAAGACAGATTTGGGTGCCAGAGAAATGGAGTCACTGCTGTAACTATACCTGAGTTGTGTGGCTTAGAAGCCTTTGTGGGAAAAGTCTGGAAAGGTGTGGAGATGCTGACTAGAGGAGCCAGAAAATTCTGTAAGTTGAGATTGCAGGAGATTCTGGTCGAAGCTCAGAAGACCAGAACGCTGATCGGAAAGCAGATAGTAAGGGTCAGGCTCAGGAATTTTCAATTGGGAACAAGGACTCCAAAACCAGTTGTATTACAGGGCAGGCATGCTACATCTTGGTAGAAAAGTTATCTTCATTTTGCCCACATCCTGACACTTTGCAGAAGACTAGGATTAAGGGTGGTGGACTGATTAACTGACAGTAAATTTCCTAGCAGCTCAACTAGATCTACAGCAAAGATTCGGAGCAAAAGGCTGATTGAAAGTTTTCAGTTTCATCAGAAAGATAGTACCTGTAAAGTTGGGGCCACAGAAAGCTTAGCTGCTGAAAAGATAAGTGTTAAAAAGAATCCAAGTACTTTGTAACATCTCAGGAATCAGCAAGACCTCACCTTTACAAGCCCAAATATGTAAAACTTTAAAGCTTTCGTTCAAGGGTTGGATGAATAGCACAGTGGTTAGAGCACTTGCCTATCAAAGTGGGTTCAATCCCTGGTACCTTTTGGACTGGGCATGGTGATGCACACCTGTAATCTCAGGATTCTGGAGGTTGAGGCAGGGACACTGCTGGGAGTTTGAGGCTAGCTTGGGCTACACAACGAATCCAGAACAGCATGAACTACAGAGCAGGACTCTGTCTCAAAACAAACATGGCTGGAGAAATAGCTCAGTGTAAAGTGCTCGCCTAGCAAGCGCTAAGTACCCTAGTTCGATTCCTTAGCATCATATAAGCCGGGTGTAGTGGCACACGCTTATAATCCTAGCACTCAGGAACCTGATGCAGGAGGATTGTTGTGGGTTCAGGACAACGTGGGCTCCACAGTAAGCTAAGAACCAGCTTGAATTACACAGTGACACCTTGTCTCAAAAACCAACCAACCACTCAATCAACCAACCAACCAACCAACCAACGCTTTCATCTGAGAAGATAGTTGCTGGGACATCTGGTCAAAAAGGGCTGTTTTTTTGACACTCACTTCCCTGTTTTCTGACATCCAAGCACCCAGAGGCTGCTACAGATATAAGGGGGCTTGGCTACTTCTTCAGCTGGTGGCAGACCTTGGTATAATCCATATGGTGATGGTTTTATAGGCGTGTAGAATGCAAAAGTTTTGGGGTCCCAGAGGATTCCATACAAATTTTGGAAAAAGGCCTGAGACGGCAGGCAACATGCCCCCGAGAGAGGCGTGCTGCGCCAGTGAAGCCAGGAGCGCAGGGAAGGCATCGTAAGACCAAGCGTACCAGACACAAGCGCCATGGAGGGGCCACTCGGACACCCACAGCCTGAAGGATGCCACCCAAGAAAGAGCCAGGAGGGCTGCGACAGGCGACGCCACAGGACAGGCTCCCAAGCTTCCAGCACACACCTCACTACAACCCACTTGCAGGTGGACATGCAGCTACAGGACATAACAACAGGCCATCTAGATTTTGCTCTTGCTTTAGATTAATTTTTTTCTATTCTCTTATTCAACCTTTGTGGGATGGGAATTTTTTTCCTGTATCAGAGAGACAGAGAGACAGAGAGACCGAGGGGGGTGTAGAGAATGAGAGGGGGAGAGGGGGAGAGGGAGGAGGGAGGGAGGGGGAGAAAGAGAGAGAGAGAGAGAGAGAGAGAGAGAGAGAGAGAGAGAATGAATATATATATATATATATATATATATATATATATATATATATATATATATTAGTTAGGATCTCATTCTGTAGTCTAGGTTGGTCCTGAACTCACTATGGAGCCCAGGCAGACCTCAAAGTCATGACAAACCTCCTATCTCAGCCTCCCAAGTACTGAGATTACAGGTGAGTACCACCACACCCAGCTTATGTGGTGCTGGGGAACTGAACCCAGGGCCTTTGGCTTCCTAGACAAGCGATTAAACCACTGTGCTATTCCTTCAGCCCCATTTTGGAATATTTAACTTTCTGATTTTTACAGAAACTCATAGCCAAGAGTCTCAAATACAACTCTGGACTTGGTCTTTTTAGTAAAGCTGGAACTGTTAAGATTGGGTAACTCTTACTAGAGAGATGGACTAAATGTCCTTTCTATAGTAAGATGGACAAAACCCTTTTGGGGCCAGGAAGAAAGTGGTATGGTTTATTATCTAAAATATTCCCCCCAAAGTCTCAAGTGTTTAGAAGACCATGGGCACTAAACTCATTGGTGGAACAATTAATGAGTTCAGTATTAATCTACTGGTGAATACAGTACATGAATGCGCTTCCGGAGGTGGGTCTGAATGGAGGTTGGACACTGGGGTGTTACCTGTAAGGATTTATCCCTGTCTCTGGATCCCCTCTGCTTTCACCACTTCCTGGCTGCCAGGGACTGAATAGCGACCCTTTGATAAGCATTTCCACCATGTTGTTTCTACCCTGGAAATGGCCAATCATGGACTGAGAGAAACTGAGCTAATAAAGCCGTCCTCCTTTAAATTGTGAGTGTCCTGTATTTTGTCCCACAGGTGGAAACTGACTAAGACAGATGGAACGCTGGCTTGTAATTTTCTTTTCATATAGTATTCTTGTCTATCTTTAAAATATCAAGTAAATGCCAACTTTGTAAAATTTTTTTGGAAAACTCTGAGAAGGTGTGGTATTAGTACTTAAAATGTTTCCTTCAGTAGTGAAGTTAAAAGTTTTCTTTAAATTACTGATTCAGTTTCCTTTACTATTACTGGGCTATTCTGAGTTTCTACTTCTTCATATTTCAGCATGACCAATTCTCACTCATGATTTGTAGTAATGATGTCAAACACACAAGATTAAACTGCAATGATGTGCATTAATATTTTTAATATTACAACCATGCTTTAGTGGAACTTAATGTCACCTTATAAAATGTTAAGAAGTTTATCTTCTTTATTATTTTTTTGAGGCAGGGTCTTGCTCTGTAGTCCAGTCTAGTCCTGGACTCATTAAATAGCCCACATTGGCTTTGAACGCATTGCAGTCCTCCTGTCTCACCCGGAATGCTGGGATTATAAGCATGCACACCTCATAAGCTGAGGAACTGAACCCAGAGCTTTTTGTTTTAATCACTGAACTTTGCTCCCAGGCCCTTTCATATATTTTTAACAGTATGGGAAAATTATAATCTTAGGTGAAAAAGGAGTCTAAATTTTATAAGCCCTTATTATGTTTAAATAGCTGTATGTGCAGAAATGTTCTGGAACAAATTTTCTGAAATGTGGAAGTGATGTAAAGAAATATTTAATGAGTATCTTTCCCCTTTTGTTTTTCCACATTCTACGAATAGTCTAGGAAGAAACTCCCTTGTCCAGCCTGGACAATTTAGTAACTTAGTGAGATGCTGACTCAAAGTAAAAATAAAAAAAGGGCTGGGGATGCAGCTCAGGGCAAAGGCCATGGGTCCAGCCTCTAATATCACAGAAGGAAGGAGGGAAGGAAGGAGAATGAGAAAAACGAATATGTACTATGTAGTCAATGTATGGGAATACTACATATACAATGCGTCATCTGTACAAGTAATTATTCTATAAGTACCAGACTGGAAACTCACACAATTTATATTTAACTCAACAGTGTGTTCTCAAGGCCTGTATAGTGTTTTACACTGGGTAGGTGTTCACTAAATATTTGCTGAAGGAAGGCAGGTGGAATAATAGTGGATAACTGAGATATTATGGAACTAGTCCAATTTGAATAAATATGATCTAATTAATTTCAAAAGTACAACAGTATTAGCATATCCAAAGGTGTAACCCCAACAACTCTATTGTATGTAATTAGGCCCAACTTTAAAAAAGAGGACAAGTCAATGTGGAATCCACGGGAAAAAGAGTCAAAAGTTAAAAAAATTGATTTGGTGATCTTTTATCTCCACTGACTTACTGGCATGTGTAATCCCACAACTTTGATTTCATGTATTATGAATGTAGTCGTGGAGACCCTTAACTTCTTTGACTTTCATTATGTATTCAAATAATCTTCCAAATATGTCCTAACTTCCTTCCTGAGTTTGTCTATAGTCTAGGAGCAAGCTGACCAATAATAGGCTTTCTGTGTTCTATTTACAAGATGGTTCTATTTCTCAAAAGAAATAAGCCAGTATTCTCCGTATTCTAGCAGTTTGTAACATTAACATGAAATAATACCTGCATAATCAGTTAAATCTATTACTGCATTTATAAAATTCAGTTGCAATACAGGTAAAGCTAAAGACCAGACCTCAAAAGGAAGAGTAATTACTGATTAGATCATATATGGGAAGTTAGGCAATTTCTAGCTGGCGAAAATAAGGAGTTGATATAAAATATCCAGAGGTATAAAAACAAACCCCACTTCATATTCTCATTCATCTATTAAAGATAACAAAATTGGTAATACCTTCAGAAATTTCACTTGTTCTGGATATCTGTTCTAGCTCCCAGCCAAGATGTAATGATTCATCCATACTTTGCTTTTGTGCCATTTCCAAAGTCATATTTTCTTCCATTAATTCTTCAATCTTTTTTCTATCCATATCTCGTTCCTTTTTTATAGTACAGAGAAAGAAGAGAACGGAAAACTAAAGAACAGTACAATTTCAGGCTACCATATTACCATTCATAATTTATTAGAAGCTGGGTATGAGGATAAAATTTGTTTCTTAAAACTGTCACACTTTAAAGACAGTAATTAGTTATTATTATTACTAGTCATTAAACTGATCAGGTGCCTGATTTTATTTTTTTTGAGACAGGGTTTCATTTTTTAATCCAGGCTGGACCTGACCTCACTATGGACCCCAGGCTGGTCTCAAACTTAAGGCAATCCTTCTGCCTCAGCTTCCTGAGTGCTGGGATTACAGGCATGTGCTACCATGACCAGCTATTATGTGGTGCAGGGGATTAAACCCAGGGCTTTGTACTTCCTAGGCAAAGCATTCTAATCACTGTGTTATGTCCCCAGACCCCAGTATTCTTTTAAAGTGATCTCTGGAACAGTGTGAAAATGCTTCTTCACAGACAATCCACTAGCCATAATCTGCTCACAAAAACTCTGACCTAATGCTTAATTTTAGCAAATTGTTTTATTTCCATATTTTAGAATATATTTACACACTAGCTTGTTTACTGTAATTATGAAAGATAAGATTACTAAATTAATAATACCTATCTATAACAAAAACGAAACCTTCACTACCTTTTTGTAGTTGTATTTGTATTAAATTGCAAGTATCTAATTTATCTAGCTATCTCTTCCCCAGTAAAGCTACAAGTATTTTGGCTTTACAAAGAAATAAGCCAAATATTAATAGTTTTTCCTTCGGCCATGCAAGTGATCTACCCTGTAAAACTTACCATTTCCATATCATGCAGTTTAGCCTTCAGCTGTAAATTCTCTTTTTCTAATTCATGTAATTTATCAGAACGAGCTCGAGTTCCTTCTAGTTGGTCTTCTAACATGGTTTTTGTTTCTAATAAAACTTGATTGTCTTCTTTTAGCTCCTACAAACATTTCAAACAGTCTGTAATCACAAATGTGCTAAAATCTATCAAGTTTTAGAAGATCCAGAATATAGAAATGTCCTCTGTCAAGGAAGGTTAAGATGTCCTTATCAACAGTTTTATGTAGGACTAAAACTACTGAATAACAGAAACATAGCTAATGTTTTCTTGGCTTCATTTCCCACTCAGATCTGAAGCTAGTATGCAATAAAAATATTCAGTCCTTAAAGTAATGCTGCTATGTCACAGGCAGTGCATTTAAATTCCTCAGTCACAAAGATAAGAACAGAAGCATGAGAAGGCATCCACGCGTGTAAGGCAAAATGTCACAGGACTGGAGCTTACTACTTCTCTCTACCTAGGAGTTTTAACTTTAAAGTGAAGGCTTTCAGGTTTTTGTAGGAAAATACCATGACTTATACTATAACTCATTATATCAATCAAGGCTCCGCCAATACATATTTTATATAAACACACTGAAGAACCCCTTAAAAATCCATACATATAATTTGAAGATTGGTATTTACAACTAAGTCTTGCTAAGTTATATACTTAAAAGTAAGAAAGTCTAGAGAGAAAGTATTGTAAGACACCGGAATTTATAAGGACCTCTTAATGGTGCCACATATACCTAAGTAACTAAGTAATAAACTGATAACTTTCAGGTTAAAATGTTCTACTTAGGGCTGGAGGAACAGCTCAGCGGTTAAAGCGTTTGCTTAGCAAGCGCTAAGTCAAGTGTTAAGTACCAGAGTTCGATTCCCCAGTAACACATAAACTGGGTGTGGTGGCGCACGCCTGTAATCCCAGCACTCCGGAGGCTGAGACAGGTGGATTGCCCTGAGTCCAAGGCCAGCCTGGGCTCCACAGTGAGTTCAGGACCAGCCTGAACTACAGAGCGAGACCCTGTCTCAAAAAAAGTTCTACTTATTATATTTTCATTTCATTTCTTGATTTTTGCGTACTAGAACTTCTTATCCTGTACTGAAACTGACGAAAATCTCCTCTTTATAGAAAGTAACAATCCAAGAAAGGTTAAAGAAAAGACTGTCAAATTCCTCTTGGTCTCAACTTTCTTTAACACTTAACTATAAATATCAAGAAGAAAAGTTTTTGTTTTCTAATTCATTTGCATATACATAGCCTTCACTGATCCTGACAGTAATTTCAAGTAAGAAGCAATCATAAATATGTTTTTCTTTCACTTCTGTGAGCAAATCTGAGATTGGCAGAGATAACTACATTATTTTGACTAAAGAGAAGTGTTTCAAAAGTCTGCTCTACCTATAATGCTAAATAAAGGAAAGAGTCACAAAGAGTTATAAAAAATGTTCAAAAATCCCTTTCTAAAGGTCTAAGCAAAAACTTTTTTGCTTAACATTACTTAGTAAGTTCTTTTTGAACGTATTTTGGAAAAAACACTTTTAAGAAAAAAAATACTGTGGATGTTTAATTATGGAACATACCTCAACTCTTGCCTTATAAAATTCAATATCATGTAGCCTTTCTTTGTATCTGCTGACTTCACTTTCAAGCTTGTCAACTCTGATTGCCTTCTCTCGAAGCGCATCTAATTCATCTCGGTACATTCTAGCAGAACGGGCATCCGAAAGCAAATTCATGTTCTAATACAAACAAATAACAATACTTTTAACATTACTACTTTCAATTTTTTTATACCTTGGTTACACAACTTGACAAATTTACTAAAAAAGAGTATTTTTTAAAAAGTGGAATTATAGGAGTGCATATTATACTTTACTTGTTTATTTTTTAAATAGAAGCATACAAAACTTTTCTTAAACTAAGAATAAAAGGCTTTTAAACATATATTTGTGGGGCTGGAGGAACAGCTCAGCGTGGCTCAGCACTTAAAGCTGAGCCATTCCTCCAGCCTGATTAGTGCATTTTTAATGCAATTTGAGATTAATATTAAAATACAATCTAAACCCTATAGAGGTTGTAGGTCATATGGGTTACCCCCTTAACAATATGAGAGAAGAGTTTGTATCTCTCAGATTAGCCGTGACCTCTGAAGGAGTAAAAGCTTTATTATATAATCCTTTGAACAGAAGTTCTCAAAATGTGGTCCACGGACTTACTGGGTCCCTGAAAACTTTTCAGAGAGCTCATGAAGTCAAAACTATTTTCATAATAAACACTGACATTTTTTTTTCACTCCTATTCTCTCATGATGGCAACTAAAGAGTTTTCCAGAGGCTTTATACCTGTTAAACTTAAACATCTGAATACAGAGACAGGAGAATCTAGGAATCTTCTATTATATCAGGCATTTAAAGAGGTTTGCAAAAAAAGTAAGAGTACTATTCTTCCAATTTTTTTCTTTGAGAATCACTCCTTTACAGAAAAACACACAAAAATCTACTACAAAAAGGAAAACAGCAGCTACAGCATATCTACTATACAATAAAATGTTATAATATCAAGCCTCACTCATCTAAGAAGGACCTTGTTTTTGATTCTGCAAATGGAGTATTCTCTAAGTATCAAGTGGCAAATTATAAGGAAAAGAAACAATTGTGCAGCTTCATTCCAATCCATGTCATCTATGGGTTAAAAATTCATAAACTACTCTCAAATGAAAGAAAAATATTAGAGTGATTAAAGCAAGTGAATTTTTAAAGTCAAGAGTTCAAAATAAAAACCATAAGTCTTCAAAAGTTAAAATATTATTAAGTTTTTATCTGACTTAACAAGAAAAGATCAAAAACTAAAATTATCCTATCATATGTATCATATTTCATGATCAGAGAACAGAGATTCAGGGAATATATACATTAAGAGCAAAATTCACATTAGATAAAGGTGATCCAGCTTCCAAGGTCACAGAAGCCAAATACACTTTAAAAAAAAAAAAAGGGAGGACTTGGAACAGCTTAGTCCCAAGAGGCTTTTGAATCGTAGCAGAGTGTTAGTAGAAGAAAGGTTAAGAACCCAGGCCTTCATTTCTAGTTTTGGCTCTGCCATTTTTAATGAAAGATACTAAAAGAGTCACCCAATTTCTTAAAGACTTGGTTACCTTGTTTATGTATATACAATATTAAAAATGAGGTTATAAATTATAATGATGAAAACCAAATTTCTGATTGTTCGATGGTCCTGTATAACAACATTTCCAGGCACAAACCTCTTGTTGCACTCTTTTCAGCTCTATTTCCACTTGCTCAAGCTCTTGTTTACAGTCCAATAACTGTTCCGTCTTTTCCTCCCTTCAAGGCAAGAACACATTCATTAGAGAAGGTTTCTACCGTCAAAAGCCGTGAACATCATCTGCACTAATACAGAAGAACCACCCTTATCAGATAAGTTGAATGTAACAGTAGCAGCCATGATTGCATCCCAGAGAGGAAAAGAGGACGTGAGAGCTGAGGGTGCTGAGTCGTCCTAACCTTCTCCCTTTACTCTCTCCAGGGGCTGACCTCACATTAGGCTGGAAGAGTTTTCTTACACAGTGTAATACTTCCTTGAGTCTGAGTCTTCAGAACAATTTCCACCCTTACAATGGCCAAAAGGAAACTGCACTTCACCCCACTGAGAATGGCCTATATTAAGAATTCAAAAAATAACTATTGTTGGCAAGGCCGTATTAAAAAAAAAAAAAAAAAAAGAACACTACCTTCACTGCTGGTGAGACTGCAATGATATGACCATTATGGAACGCCATCTATAGATTTCTCAGAAAGCTGAGAAGAGAAATCCCATTTGATCCCACTACTGCTCTTTGGGCATATTCCCAAAAGTGATAAAGTCAACATACCAAAAAGACACATGCATATCCATGTTTATAGCAGCACAACTCAAAATAGCCAAATCCTGGAAACAACCTACCCACCCATCAACAGGGAAATGGATAAGAAAACATGGTGCCTATGCACAACAGAATACTATGCAGCCATAAAGACAGATAGGAAACACATGAACAAAAATGGGGCCACCTTGAGTCAATAATGCTCAGCAAAATGGACCAAACACAAAAGAATGACAATAGACAAGTGTCCCTCTTATAAAATTCACAAAGATAATGGCATAAAACGGCCCCAACACCAGAGACAGGGTACAAAGAGGGGCTTGGACTTCTAGGAAAGGGATAAATCGTGGAAAAAGGGGGCGGGGAGGCAGAGGGCAAGGGCAAGAAGCAAACCCGAGGTCAGAATTGGTGTAGATAGTCACAGATTCCCCAAACCATAGGTATGTCATGTGTTGCAGAATTTGAAATTCATCTATACATAAAAAAGAAAAACATTAAAAACAAAAGAAAGCAAAGAAAAATTAGGCTTTGTGGTTTTTTTGTACTTGGAAAGAAAAGGGAGGAACAAGAGGTTTGAGGGGACATGTGTGAGGCCAGAAAGGAAGGAGAAAAGGGAAGGAATTGTAAGTGGAGTGTGAGAGAGGCTTATGGAGACTGGATCCGATTAAATGACCAAGGGAACAGCCTGAGGGAGAACCTGTCACCTTACTGTAAGACTCTATAAAAGCAAAACAATGACCAACACTCACACACAGCTGCTCAAACACACAATAGGAGAAAATAAGTAAGGTTTAGTAGTAGAGTTTACATAAAACAAGGAGAGAGAGGAGGAGAGATCTCAGACGGTGTGAGAAGAGAGTAGTAAATTTAGGTGGAAGAGAGCACAGAGAACTTCAGTCCAATTAACCACTTCACAGAAACACTCATTTTGCAAATCCTATAAAACACGTGGTATGGGAAATATGACAGACACTCCAAGACACTACGTTATCTAATCTTAGCAATATAGGTATGAGAGAAAAAAAGTTCAAGGAAAAGAAGATCCATATGAGGGAATGAGAAAACAGGAGAAGGGAGACACTGTAAAGAGGAAGTGAGACAGGAGACGGCGACTGTATCCAACTGTGAGCTGACAGCAAGTCCAGGTAACACGAAGGAACAACAGCTCCAGGAACGCGGGTAAGCATGCCATGTTATACAGGCAGCAGCAGAAGACATACACACAGGTGTACTGACACACATGCACATGGGCCTGATTATTAAAATAAACCAACCAAGCAAAGGGGGAAGTAGGAGAGAACAAAGAGGGGAGGGAGGGAGGGAGACAGGAAGAACATAATTATCCTGTGGTTCATTTAGGGTGCACATTTGTTTTCACTCTGCAGTCCAGGCTGGTTCTGAACTTATCATGTAGGCCAGGCTGGCCTTGAACTCACAATCCTTCTGCCTCAGCCTCCGGAGTGCTGGCATTACAGGTGTGAACCCGGTTTATGTGGTGCTGGGGAACTGAACGCAGGTACTTAGTGCTTGCTAGGCAAGTGCTTCAGCCAGGGAGCCATTCCTCCCTTCCCTAGGGTACCTGTTTGAAACTGGCTCGTCCCACTGTGCTCAGGAACCTCTAGGTTATCAAGCTCCTGGTTGGGTGCTTGCTCGTGCTCCTCCCTGATGGACATCAAGCTCAGGTTGGGGGGGGGGGGTTGTAATCTGCTCCACCCCATTCACCTGGGTGGACTCCAGCACTCTCCATTTTCAGCTGTATGCTCCTTGCTCTGTCCAGCCTCTCTGTGGGGGTAACTTCAGGGGTCCTGAGAGGTCTGGCTAGAAGCAGTGCCTCACATCCTGATGCCACACTGATGGCTTTTCTCTGTCCCCCATACTTGCGGGCTTAGTCATACTACTCCTGCATGCTGAGAGTCTATCTGATCCGCAAGGAGTGGTTTCTGGGGCCTTGCAGGAAAGAACCTCTTCAGATACTGACCCTACGTGTTTTCTCCACTCCCTCTGCTTTTAGCCAGTTCTCTGTCCAACGCACTCATTCAGTGACATTTGGAAATCAGTGGGACAAAGCCCCAACTTGACACTCTAGAGTCTCACACGTCCCAAGCACTGCAAGCCCCTGTGCCTCTGACTCACAGATCCCACAGGGCCTGATTCTGGATCCTTAGCCAGGCCCACGCCTTCTGTGCTCTCTGTCCCTGGGCTTGCTGGTCCCATCCTGGCCATGGCATTGCTCCTTCCACTGGTACCCTGTTCCAGGGAGACAATCTTGGCAAATACCAAATATTATTCAATGGGCTCCTGTCCCAGCAGGAGAGCCAGAGCGAGTGGGCACCAGAGGGCAGCAACTGGGCTGGGAACCACCAGCAGCCACTGCGTTCCGCTTCTTCCCTCAGGAGTTGTGTGTTTCACTGTCCGACACATTCTCTGGACCTAGGCTGTAAGCTGTGCATGCAGCCAGTGACAGCCCCACTTTCTGTTCTCAGCAACCCTGGTACTGAATTTCACTCGTTGGTCTTCTACTTCAAGCTGCCTCCCCGTGGCTGAGTTTCCAGTCGCTCTCCATAGCCATGGACTTGCTGACCTTGGTGAGTGGGCCCTGGGTCCAGTGGGTGTGGGCATCTTCAGCCCCTACCTCATGATGGAATCCCTCAGTGCTATTTACAATTGCCAAAAAGAAACAAGACAGACACCCACCAACTAAGAAGTAAATAATCACAGTTGTGGCATACCCCAAAAATGGAGTATTATTCAACCATAAAAATTCAAACACAAATACAACATACACAAACCTGGAAAACACCCTAAGTGAACGCTAACAGAATGCCATATACCTACTGTCCTGGTTTGGATCTGGAGTGTACCCCAAAAGCCTCATGTTCCCATAGATACTGTGCAGGGCTGGGAGGTGGGGCCTGGCTGGAGAGGGGCTGACACTTAGGAGTTGAACTGGAAGGGTGTGTTGCTGGTTCCGGCCTCCCTCCCAGCCTCTTGGTGTTATCACCACGCTGTGAGGATCTCTGATGCTGCAGCTCTGGCCCTGGCTCTGCTCCAGCCCTCTTATGTGCTTCCATCATTTTCCAGCTGCCTACCTGGAAACAGACTGTGGCCTTCTAAAACTGTAAGCTACAACAAATCTTTCCTGAGTTGTGGATGTGGGGTACCGAGTCACAGCAAAAAATGTTAACTAACACAACTACACAATCTATATGAAATGTCCAGAATAGGCAAACCCATGGAAACAGAAAAATAAGATTAGTGGTTAACTGGTCCTGATAGCAAAGAAATACACAGATGTGGGTTTTGTTTTGAAAAATGTCTTGAAATTATTGCATGATGTATTTACTAGCACAGTAATACTTAAGGGAACATTACAAAAGAAGTTTTAAGATACTGAATTATATCTATATAGGCTATTTAAAAAGAGGGATTATCTAACTGCTTACACTAGAAAAGCACTTTTAAAACATGCAATCAGTGGAGGCAGAAAGATCACATGGAGTTTCCAAGAGTGTTAGCTCCTGCGTGAAAGTGTTTCTTTTTTCCAGTTTTTGTGTGTAGATATGTGAGTATTTAGTATTTAGGACTGAACCCATGGCCAGGCACATGCCAGTCAATGGACCCCTCACTGAGTTACATCCCCAGTCTTTGTACATTTACTTGAAGAGAGGATCTTGCTCAGTTGCCAAGGTTAGCCTCATGCTAACAACTCTCCGGATTCAGTCTTCCAAGTGTGTAAGATTTCAAGTATGAGTCACTGTGTCCTGCTACTGAAAGTGAATTTTTTTCCCATTTTACTGATATGTGTAAGTGCAAAATTTAAGGTTTACAATGCAGTTGAGCATTTTGTGCACATACGTATGTTGTCAAGGTGACAAGGACTTTCCCGCTCTCCTTTTGTGCCTCTCTCTACCCACCTCTTCCTCCCTCCCCGCCCTACCCGCCTGGTTCACTTTTTCACTTTAAGTTCCATGAGATAGTTGTGATCTGGGACTCTCATATCAGAGAGACCATTCGATGTTTCACCTTCTGCTTCTGACTCACTTCACTAGGGATGATGTTCTCAAGCTTCTTCCATTTGCCTGCAAAAGCCTCCACGCTGTTGGACTTTATAGATGCATAGTATTCCATTGTGTATAAATACCACAGTTTGTGTATCCATTGGTGTGCTGATGGGTATTTTGGTGACTTCCATATTTTAGCTATTGTTAGTTGTGCTGCTATAAACATGGGTATACATATATCTTTTATGTGTTGTTTTGGCCTCTTTTGGATATATTCCCAGGAGGGGTGTAGCTAGGTGGAAGGGGATATTTATTTCTAGTCTTTTGAGAGATCTCCATACTGCTTTCCATAGTGGTTGTACAAATTCACATTCCCACCAGCAGTGCACGAGGGTTCCCTTCTCCCCACAGCCTCACCAGCACTGATTGCTATTTGACTTGTTGATATAGGCCATTCTCTCTGGAGTGAGATGGTATCTTAGTGTTGTTTTGATTTGCATTTCTCTTATGGCTAGAGATGTTGAACATCTTTTCATGTATCTATTGGCCATTTGAACTTCTTCGAGAGTGAGTTGTCTCTTCATTTCATTTGCCCACTTTTCAATAGGATCCTTTATTTTGGTTGGCTTACTTTTCTTCAGCTCCCTGTGTATTCTAGTTATGAGCTTCACATCTGAGATGTTGGTGGTGCATATTTTTTCCCAGTCTGTTGGTTCTCTTTTTACAATGTTGATAGTTTCCTTTGTTGTGCAGAAACTTCTTAATTTGCCAAGATCCCATTTGTTAATAATGGGGATAATTTCTTTTGCTTTTGGTGTCTTG
The DNA here is from genome assembly GCA_004027205.1 of Ctenodactylus gundi. Classification (NCBI taxonomy): domain Eukaryota; kingdom Metazoa; phylum Chordata; class Mammalia; order Rodentia; family Ctenodactylidae; genus Ctenodactylus; species Ctenodactylus gundi. Next base: position 23,982 of record PVKB01004870.1, on the reverse strand, counting down.
TCAAGGAAGTATTTGCCTAACCCTATGCCTTTTAGATATTTGCCTAATTTGTCTTCTAGAAGGTTCAGTGTTCCACTTTTAATGTCTATGTCTAAAAGTGAAATTTTTAAGGAATTACTTATTTGGTCTAAATCACAAGTTATACTTTTACTCTGCATGTTTATAAACCATAGCAGCTGTATGATGATGCACTATCCAAAAAGGAATATGCTGTTAATTTGCATCAATTATCATTACTTTTGGTATAGCATCTATTAGGGTATAAAACAATCTTTTTTCATCATGATTTTTGCAGTTCATTCACCTTAGTAAAAATCTTAAGGCAAGTTTTAATATAAAAAATCAATAAAAGAATACATTTTCAAAGTATAATAAAAATATCAGATGGCATCTGATGAAAGTGCTAGTTACTACTAGAGACTACTTACAATAAACTGGCATATTTATTACAGATTAAAAAACATTCATTTACATTTTCCAGTAAGTACATATGAAACCAAATTTTGCCAATCCCTTTCAATTGTTTAAAATTTTATTATACTCCACTGCCAAGTAAATTTTACTTAAAAATTAAATTCTAATATAGTACAAAGTGTTAAACAAATTCACAGCCATCACTGCAGTTCTAATTGCATGCTTTATCTAAAGGCTGGAGAAGATTGTGCTAAATTATATGGAAGAAACTAGTGTTCACTGTTTAGACTATCCATTAGATGCCAGTCAAACTAATAACAGCAATTTCTTCCCTAATTTTCCTGGTGCAGCTGTTTATAGAATGTCTTGGGCGTGTCCACTTCAATAGATACACAATAATGCAGACATCCACAAATAAAAGCTGTATTTTTTGTTTTCAAATTTACCTATAGGCTACAGTTTTTTTCTATCTTGCATATTGAAATCACTTTAACTGCTTTGAAACACTCAGTAAATAAATTTAACAGCTACAGTGGGGATTAAAATCTACATTCGGAAGCTCAAATTTCAGAAAAACAAACCAAAAAGAGAAACAAAAATCTTTTGTTCTTAAAGAACAAACTAAAAAAATCTCTAGAAGAGACTGGCAGTGTCTTTACTCGTGGTTCACCAAAGAATGACCATGCGACAATTATACTGGCTTTCTTGTAATAATCTCAGAAAATTGACTAAATATAATGTTATCAGTACTAACTACGTTTGAATTTTTAATTTTATTATATAGATGACCAGGCATTTTTACTATTTCGTGTAGAATATATACACAAATTAATTTTTTGAAAACTAAACAATTTGGTCTTCTAAAACACGTATTTTAAAAGAGCTAAATGTAATGATCTATGTCAGTGGTCCTACTTTGGATTTCATGGACTGTAAAAATAAGAAAAAATTAGGGAGTGTCTCCTATTTTGCAAAGAAGGATATTATATGTAAGAAAGCAACATTTTAACAGCAGAAGGACAGGAAAGACATAAATCCAGGATAAAGTACACCTGTGGAGCTTACGATTCCCAGGGCTGGGTGATACCACGAGGCAAGGAAGCCTCCAGCCTCTGAGGGACAAGGTACACATGAGCCCTGCCATGCTCCGGGGCACTCTTGCGCCTCTCCTGATCCACCCAAAGTCAGAACAGGGACTGCACTTTCATACAGATTTTTTGCCAAAACGGTGTGTTTTTGGGCCATAAAACAAGCTTCAGTGAAAGGACTCAAGGTGCATGATGTATGTTTTGGTACCAAAATAAAATTAAAATAGAAATCAGTAAAAGTACACCTCAAGAAACTCTAATGTGGAGGTGGGGCACAGCTCAGCAGTTACCTAACATTAGGAAAAACATATGCCAGACTCCTTACTTTTCTCATTTTTGACAATCACTAGTGCAAACTGACACAGGCTAGCTTACAAGCTGATCTACACCCCACTGTGTAGGTCACCTCTGTGACCATATAAACTCAATGAACCTTAGAAATCAGCAACTTACAGTTCCTGCCTAAGCCTTCTTATCTTGGCCTTAGCATCTGCCAGTTCCACTGACAGATGCTGTCGACTTTCTGTTCGCTTCATGCCTGGAGAACCACAGGGTGACTGTGCAGACGCAGAGGCATGGGGCAGGAAATGCAGACCATCTCGCTCCTCAGAGAGCTCGATGATAGTCTACGGATTACAAAAATAAACAGAAAGTCACTGCCAATGTTCTGTCTGTCAGCAACTGAAGCATTATCAACACCACTCACCGGCTATGAAAAGGAATTCGGTGGTCAAAGCATCTGTGTCACATTTCTATATTTACATACTGTCACTATATGTGTCTAATGTTTTTCACAATTTTTGTGACAGGGTCTCATTCTATAGCCCAGGCTGGTCCTGAACTCACTATAAAGCCTAGGCTGGCCTCGAACCCATGGCAATCCTCCTGTGTACTGGGATTACAGGCATGCCCACCACACCCACCTATTATATGATGCCGGGGGATTGAACCTGGGCCTCCAGCTTCCTAGGAAAGGGTTCTAATCACTAAACTATGTCCTCAGCCCTCACAATGTTTAATGATCTTTTTAAATTTGTCTATTGGTTCAAATCAAAACAAGTTTCCCCAGAGAATTGGTATGATCCAGCTTATTTTCCAAAATTCTGCAACAGGAGAATGACTGCTTTTTATTTTCCCTCATTAGAAAAATCAATTCAACAAAAATGCTTAACTGTCAAGATGATATAGTCTATAAAAGGTTTTCCAAATAATTATTATAGAAAAATGTGTATTCTTATCAGATTTGCCACAAAAATCACATAATATACAATTTTCACCTATATTAATCACCTTATGTAAATGAGATAAAGCAATTTATGCAAGCCCAACAGTCATATGAAACTAAAGTATAAATTTTTAGAAGTAATTTCTTAGAAGCTGGAGGACATCTTATTGCCATATCTTTAAATACATGAGATACAAATAGAGGAATGTTCTAGGTAATGGATAAAGCAGTAAAAAGACATTAAAACCTAAAGAAGATACAACATATGGTTCAAAAATCAGATTACAAATAAAATGAAATGATCTAAGTTTCAAAAGACCACTTTGATTCATAATAGAGGGGATGAATTTTTTCCTTTGGTGTCACTGGCCTAGTTCTGTAAAAAAAAAAAAAAAAAAAAACTAACTCTAAAATAATTACTTCTGCTATTTCCTTAGTGCTTAAAGAAAAATAAAAATTCTCATCAGAACTAAAAGCATGCTAGAGAAACAAAAACTCTGCTCAGAAAAAAATTCAGGAATTTCATGTATTTAGTCATGCAGTAGTTCCAAGAGTAATCATATAAATTCACCACACATAAGTTCAACATCAGTATCACATATAAATAAAACTAATAATCAATCAAAGGGCATATCTTCTCCTGAATGGTTGAATACTCTGGTTTGCTGTTAAGAAAATATCACCACTAAATACACAGAAGTCTAGATTGTTCTAAAATTATAAATTGCTTTGAGAGAGCAGACCAAAAAAAGTACAATTTTACTTCCTAAAAACCAAATCCTACTTTAAAGCAGTTCATAATAACAACTCTTTTAAAAAATCTTACCTCTTCATACTGACTAAAAATTTTGACACCTTGTAGGCAATTTTACTCAGAATACCTGATATTCTCCTTTTTTAATACTTGCTTTTCCAACTTCAAAATGAGGCAATAAAACTAAGAAATTCACCTTCAGCAAGTTCTTCTGCTGTAAGGCAGTGATTTTTCCACTTACATCACCTATATTTTCAGTTTCACACTTCTGTACTGTCGCCAGAGCTGTGGTGATGACTTCAGAAACATGCAGAAATATAATCAGAATAATACTAATGTAACAGAAAATGAAAAAGGAATATCTAATTGCAATTTGTTTATTAGCATTTTGGTGTTCTTTTATTTCCTTTCTGGTTACTGTATTCCACAGAAGAAAAAGTACAGGAGACCTCCATGTGGGTTCCACATCCACAGATTAAACCAACTGTGTATGGAAAATATTTTTAAAAATTTATGGAATGTACAGACTTTTTATCTGGTTATACCTTAAACAGTACAATATTACAATGGTCTACATAATACTGTATTAAGTAATCTAGAGATGATTAAAGCATACTGAAATATGTGTGTAGGACATATACAAATTATGTGCAAACAACAAATCATTATAAATAAGACTTGAGCCTTCATGGATTTCAGCATCCTAGCAAGTCTGGAACTCAATCCTGCACAGATATCAAAGAATGACTGTATTTTATTACCCATTCTTAAGAAACAGAGTATAAATTCTAGAAAATTTGAGAACCAACAGTTTTTCTGTCTTGGAAAGCAAAGCTTCACAGTATACTCAAGATATTTACAAACCTCGGACTGTTCATCTCTCTCATCTATAAGTCTTTTGAGATGCAATGCCATGTTTTTCAAGAGTGGTTCTACATCCTCCTGAGATAAATCTGTCACTTCCATCCACTGAAGATCAAAAACATTTTCCTGATTATGGGTAACCTATAGAAAGAAGAGGAAAATACTTTTTAAAAAATTGCTGACACCTAACTGTTTTTTTTTTTTTTTTTTTTTTTTTTGAGACAAGGCCTTGCTCTGCAGTCCACGCTCATCCGGAACTTACTATGCAGCCCAAGTTGGCTTTGGACTCATGGCAATCCTCCTGCCTCAGCCTCCCGAGTGCTGGGATTACAGGCGTGTGCCACCAGGCCTAGCTTACGTGGTGCCGGGGAATCAAAACTCAGGTACTCAGTGCTTGACATAGGGCTTGCAAGCGCTTTAACCACTGAGCAATTCCTCCAGCCCTGGGATGATGTTTAAACATTGATTTACTTTTAGTAAAATATTTACTCAAGTATTGTATAACATATAATTAAAAGCCTGTGTGATCTCATCAGAAGTACATTTAAAATTGATAATGAAACACAAATTTATTTTTAACTAAAAAAATTAATGTGTATTTTTTCCAGTAAATGTAGACACTATTTAATTCAAAGAATTCTTATGAAAATCAGTAATGATACAACTGCTTTAACAAAATAAGTTAAATTTTCCTTTTGGTAGCACTTTTAATCGTATACGATGTTACTGCATTTTACTTGACTAGCTAAGACTACAGATTCTTAAAATGAGATAGTTACGAAACTTCAGGAGGTTTCTCAGAGAATTTTATTTTATTTGAGACAAGGTCTTGCTGTGTAGTCCAGATTGGTCTGAACTCAGTGTATAGCCCACACTTGCTGTGAACACAAGGCAGTCCTCCTGCCTCAGTCTCCTGTGTACAGGGATTACAGGTGTGTGCACTGCACCTAGCACAAGTGGTGATGGGGAATGGTAGTCAGGGCCTTGTGTTTAACCACTGAGCCACATCCCCTGCCCTTCAACATAAAGAACTTTACAGCGAGAGGCATAGCTCAATGATTGGAGCCCTTGCCTAGGAAGCATCAGACCCACCGATGCCCAGCACCACACACTAACTGGGAGTGGTATCTTATGCCTGTAATCTCAGCACTGCGGAGGACAAGGCGGAAGGAATGCTACAAAGCTGAGGCCAGCCTGGGCTACACAGTGAGCTAGGACAAATGTGAACTGCAGACAGCCTGTCTCCAAAAAAAGAGTAACATTTTAAAAATGATAAAGTCGCATAAATCAAATACTCCTGCTTTTCATTTATTGTCATGACTCTGGTATTTTGCTTTAAATTTCACAATAATTAGCACAATTAAGATGATGCAAATTCCTAACTTATAATACTTAACTTAAAAATTCTCTTCTTTGCTCTTTTCCCTTTTCTAATCAACACATAAAGTTTAATATACTGTAATCTAAAAGTATAAGACTAAAAGCAAAAGTATACAGATGCAGAAATAGATTGAAAATTAAATTTAGTACATGAGGTTTAAATATCTGGTTATATGAACAGGCTATGCTTTATGTTTTAAAAATAAATCTTAAGGAATATATTATCTTTAATTATTCAACAATGGGCATTATGCCCTAGACTAGTTTTATATGGAAGGGCTGGGGGAATGGCACAGCAGTTACAGTGTTTGCCTAGCAATCGCAAGGCCCTGAGTTTGATTCCACAGCACCAAATAATCTAGGAATGGTGGCACACGCTTATGAACTCCCAACACTTGGGAGACTGAGGCAAGAGGACTGCCATGGGTTTGAGGACAGCATGGATTCCACGATGAGTTCAGGTCCACCCTGGACTACAGCGAGATCCTACTTCAAAAGTTCAGTTTTATAAGAATATTACAAATCATCAAATTATATACAGTTCAAAGATTTTCAATAAAAATTATTTTGTCAATTAATTTAAGAAACAACCACAGGAATGATGTAATACTAAACTTACTACCTTACCTCTCCACCGTTCTGAATCACTGTAGGCTGCTTTCCATTTGCTACATGATTCATTCTGTCCTAACACAGACACTTGTTCTGCACATAATACTTCTTCCCAACATCCTCACAGATAAGGGCCACAGTGCAAATGTAGTCATCACTGTACCACATACAAGATGTTTCACTTAGAGACCTAGCTCTAAACAGAAGGTAATCTGTATAAAAGCAGGACTCATTTATATTTGATCTTGGTTTGTTTTTTTCTTATTCTGTGACATTAAGCACTTCAGGAGATACGTAAGCAAACACACCACGAGTTCCATAAAAAGTACATGCAATTTTATGCAGGCATTACCTCTTGAATATGTGCGGCAACTGCTGCTTTTGTATCAAAATCTAATCCTTGAATTCTTTCAATAAATTCTTCTTTTTTCTGACACTAAATGAATAAAATAATAATAAAATAATTTGTAGGATATCATTTTTAAACCACTGTGTACAGTTAAAACTCATCAGGGCTGACCATGTTTTAAACAGTACAGTAAGGGTTTTGTTTTACATTCAAATTGCCTTTCTAACATACTTACTGAATAAACACATGATTTTGAAATATCTGCTTTTAAAAGGCACTGAAAATCCATGCCATTTTTGTGGTAGAAAGTTCTCAAGTGGGAAAACATTACACAATCCATTTGAGGTGAGTATTATATTATTATGCTAACTTTACAGAGAAGTAAAGAATCGAGAACTTGTTTCAGGGAGGATAAGTTGCCAAAAAACACAGTGAGTGAGTCAGTGGCAGAATTCGGAATACAGCCAAAATGCTCAGTGAAGCCCTGGCTATCACCAAACAACACAGCCTTTCTTCCTGAGGAAAAAAAAAATTAAGCAATTTTTACTTCAAGCTTCATATCTCCATCCTATCACTTTTAATTAAAAAAAGCTCACTTTTGTGACCCATTCAATATTTTAAGATAATGCAGTAAACCTCTGGTTTGTTTCTAATACAACAGAAAACTGCTGGGGCAAAATTTAAGAACATATGAGTATGTAAGTATGCATGAGACTAAACGGAATATAGCAAGCAGTTCTTTGTAACTTTTTAGAAGCTTTCTATAAATTTAAAAATATTAAAACGCAAAACTAAACATTTTCTTCTAGCAAGTACTACGTAATAATTTCACATGCGTCTTAGTCTCTGCCTCAGTCTACACCTCTTCTCTTGCAATCCAACTGCTAGTACAACTGCCTGCTTGCAGTGACTGAAATGAGAAGTGCATACAAAACAGAGCCGTCGAGCTCAGATCCATCTCCTGGGCCAAGTGCGGAATCATCACTGAAGACAATACACCCAGAAAAGGAGAACGGGCTCTTTGATCATTAAGAAGTTTACAAAGCTGATTTACACTCTGCATTTATTTTATCAAACTGTAATACTGTATTTCTGTTGCCATACAATTAAAACATATCCCCATTCAGTGCACAAAGTTCTTCATAATGCAAAACAAAAGGATTAGGATGATAAAATAATGTTGAACTAAATTACCAGGAATATGCAATTCCTAACTATTACTAGGAAGTCGGACTATGAGTGGAAATATAAACTAACGAGTTTAAAAAGACCAATTTTTTGTCCATTAAATAATATCCGATAGGCCTTGTAAGAAGAAGTAAAAATGACTTTCTAACTGCATATTCACAGCAAATATAACTTTTCGGGCATTGTAACCTCAACTTTTAAATTCAGCAGTTCTCTAATTTCAGACCTACACATGGTTTTCTGAGCCACTCAGAATATAAAATAGCAGAATTATTATAAAACTAATGATCATGACTCACCAGAGCCCTCTAACTCAACTGTTTTATGTTTTTTGCCTTTAAACAAAACAAAAACATTCCCCTGTTCTTGATTTGTTTTTTCTTATCCGTGACTTTAGGCATTTCAGGAGATATGTAAGGAACACAACTAGTTCCACAAAAAGGACATGCAATTTTATGCAGGTTACCACCTCTTGAGTACATGCGGCAACTGGTGCTTTTGTATCAAAATCTAAGTGCCAGACACTGTTTCTCCACTCACACCAACTTTAGCAGCTCACCCTATAGCACATTTTCACAGCACACATCAGCAAGAAGCCTTCTTTTACTTCTGAAATACGATTTCGACTGAGTGGGCTTAATAACAAACTCTATCAATACGGTTTCAACAGTATGTTGAAAGATGGTTGAAAGATGTTTTAGAAAATGGGTTAGAATTCCTGAAAGAACACAGAATGAATGAATCTCACAGTATACTGAGGACAGAAAAGAATATGGAAAAGAGACAAAGAGATGATTCAAACTTGGAATCTGGACACTCAGACCTGTGGACACCATCCCGCCCGATAATCACTAGTTACACGTGGTTACTAAGTAACTGAAACGCAGCCAGCATCCCTGAGACACTGAAAAGTAGTTAACATCACTCTGAAAGATAGAAAACTCTTGGGTTAGACAGTTTTTATTGTGATTTGAAAAATCTCTGTGAAGATGGATGAGGAAAGTATTCCCTTCACTTAAAATTATGCTCTTTTGTTTTTATATACATTTCTCAAAATGTCAGTCATTCAAATTATTTTCAATTGTGTTACAATAACTGATTTCTAAGCCAAAAGACTTCCACAGTAGTCTGATATGAAAGCTGAGATAAAGAAAAAAGGGAAAAATGACTGGGTGGAAGGAGGAGCTACATTAATCCTAAGGTTGCACACCGGCCACTCAAGAGTTTAAGTTCTCAACATGCTGTGGATCCAATTCCTTATACACTGACATGGTATTCTCAGTACCCTCTCCTCCTAAAGAACACATATTTATGTAGAAAATTAAACTAGAGGAAAAAGCACACCAAAAAGCAATGGATTGATGAAATAATAAAACAAATAACAAAATCTTACAAGAATAAGAACATTAATAAAATGAGAGCTCTAAACAAATCATAGTCCTACCAAAGACCAAAATAAAAAAATAAAATTCCCTTTTAACTGGGCATAGTGGTACATGCTTGTAACTCCAGCATCTGGGGACCTGAGGTAGAAGGACTGCATGCTTGAGTCCAGGCTGGGCTCCTTGGCTACTTGATGAGTCCTCGTCTCCAGTAACACATGCATGCATACATGCATGCATGCACACACGCACACACACACACACACAGCCTCCCTCCCTCTTTAAAGGATGACTCTTACCCACAAACAAAATAGAAAATAAGTGCTGGTGATACTGTGGAAAAATCAGGTCCCTGAATACTGCTGGCAGGAGTATACAATGGCAGTCTTTATGGAAAAAGGACAACAATTACTGGAAAAATATTAAAAATAGCACCACATGATCCAGCAACTGTACTTCTGAGGAGCTACCTGGAAGAATGAGAGCAAGGGTGTGAAGAGTATTTTTAAAAATATTTAATTAATTTGAATATGAATGTACTACAGATTCAATAGCATATCACATAAAACAGAGATTTTGTGCCTGTGCATATCACTGTGGCCACTCTTTCCCTCCCACTCTCAGTGTCTCTACCCTTTCCTAGCACGCCACTATCCTTCTTCCTATCCTCTCTTATGTTAAGAACTTTTTATACATATATTTAAGGCAATCTCATATGAGATACCATGTGATACTTTATCTTTTGTGCCTGATCCATTTCATTGACTCAGGGGGACCCATTTTCTTGCAAATCCTTCTTCTCTTTCTTTATAGCTGCATAATATTCCACGGTGTATACATACCACATTTTCTTTACCCATTCCTCTGTTGATGGGCATGTAGGTTGTTTCCAGGATATAGCTATTACAAACCACATTGCTTAGATGGATACGCATGTGTTTCTGTGGTATGATGACCTTGGGGAAATGCCCAGGACAGCTGTGGCTGAGTTCAATGAGATCTTTACTCTCAGCTCTCTAAAGAACTGTCAAACGACCTTCCGCAACGCGTGAGCCAGACGGCAGTCCCATCAGCAGAGGAGAAGCTTCCTGCGTCCCTGCCGCCTGGCCAGAACCTGCTTCTCGCATGCTGTTTGTAAGCCATGCTCACTGGGATGAGATGGAATCCCAACGTTCTGATGTGTATTAGTTAATGGCCAAAATTTAACTAGTTTGTCTTTCAGCAGATTCAGTGTTCCTGCTATTATATCTGGTTCTTGCATCCACTTTGATTTGATTTTAATGTAGGGTATGAGTGATATGAATCTAGCTTCACTCTTCTCCACGTGGATATCCAGCTGTTGAAGCTGCTCTTTTCTCCCATGGTTCTGGCCTGTGTGTAGACAATCAGAAAGCTGAAAGTGCTTGGATTTGTCTCTGGAACCTCAATTCTGTCACCCTGATCTTGCTGTTTTTATGCCAGTACCAATCAGAATTAATCACTGTTAATCTGTGTGACTCCTGAAGCTTTGCCCTTGTTACTTAGGATTGCTTTAGAATTCTGGACCTTTTAAGGTTCCACATAAAGTTGAGAGTTGTTTTTTCTACTTCTGTTGTTGGCTGGTATTGCATTGAACCTATATAACAATATTCAAGGTATGGCCCTTTTGACAATATTAGTTTTTTTTATCCAGGAACATAGGATCATTGCATTTTCTAAAATCCTTTTCAAAGCCTCTTCAGGGTTCTGCAGTTTCTCTGTGTATTTCACTTCTCTGATAAGGTTTATTTCTAACAATTTAAATTTTTGTTGCTATTGTGTACACAGCTGTTGAGTTTGTTACTGATGTACAGAAGTGTCACCTACTTGTGAGTGTTGACTTTCTAACCTGCTACTCTTCTGAATTTGCTGATTACTTCTAAAAGACTTCTGATGGAATTTCTTGTTTGGTCCTTCAAAGTAGAAAACCATGTCATCAGCAGATAAGGACATTTAACTTCTTCCTTTCCAATCTGTACTCCTTTTCTTTCTCTAGCCTGACTGCTAAGGTCAACATATCAAGTACTATGTTGAACAGGAGGTGTGACAATGGCCATGGGCATCCTGACCTTGTTCCTGGTTTTAGAGTAAATGCTTTCGGTTCTTCCCGACTTGGGATGATATCGTTACAAGGATTTTCATATACAGCTTAGATCAGATTGAGGTAACATTCTTCTACTTCTTCTTTTTTTTTTTTTTTTTTTTTTTGATAATTGGATGTTGAATTCTGTCAAAAGCCTTACCTGCATCTCCTGGATGATTACATAATTTCTTTCTTTGCATCTGTCAAAGTGGTGTGTTACATTCATTGATTTCCATTATGTTGAACCATCCCTGGATTCCCGAGATGAAGCCCTGAGACAGTTGGAGAGATTATGTCAACTTGAGGCAATCAGGAACCAGCCTGGATTAGCATATGAGGGATGTGTGGGCCAGTGAATGAGGGAAGAGTACCCATCCGGATGTAGGAGCCCAACTGGGAACTCGAACTGCATAAAAGGAAGAAGAAAGACTGTTACAGCTTCTTCCTCTGGGAAAGCCCTCACCCTCAGGGACGCTGACTTGCCACACGCTGCAGATCTTCATCATAGATTCACTCCAGTCTTGACCTGGGCCTGTCTGCCAGTTGCTGATCTTCAGTCTCTGGTCTTCACCATTATTTTTCCAAACAGCCGAGATCCACGGCAGACTCTCACCAGCTGTCCTGCAGTCCTGGATGGGTGCTCTGCCTTGCTGCAGAACAGCCACTGGATCCGCCAGCTCTTGCATGAGTAGGCCTCCATCTTGGACTATCTCTGTCCTCAGACTCGTAAGCCTTCCAAACAGATCCTTTTTGTTATAATTTCCATAAATTCTGCCTTTTGTAAGAACCCAAACTAATAAAAGCCTACTTGGTCATGATGTATGACCTTTTTTTAAAAACAATTTCTTGCATTCTGTTCGTGAATATCTTTAGTATGTTTCAATCTATACTCACTAGGGAAACTGGCCTATAGTTTTCTTTTTTTCCTGAGTCTCTGACTGGTCTTGATATTAAAGTTATGTTAACTTCGAGGAATGACTATGGCAAGTTTGCTTCCTCTTCAGCTTCTTGAAAGAATTTGATGAGTACTGGCATTATTTCTTCCTTGAACTTCTGATAGAATTCTGCTATGAATCTATCAGGTCCTGGACTCTTTTCAGTTGCAAGTGGTAAATGAGTATTTTATACTCAAGTTTATAACAGTATTACTTACACCAGTTAGAAAGGGGAAACAACCCAAGAATCCACTAAAAGATGAACAGATGACAAAAAGTGTTACAAACATACAACGGAATATTATTCAACCTTAAAGGGAAGGAAATTCCAGAACACGCTATAACACAGGCCTGACTCAGTAAAAAAGCTACTCATTAAGGACAAATGTATTATATAATTAAATGACGTACCTAGAGTAGTAGTGTCAAATTAATAGTGACAAAGTAAAATAGTGGTTGATAAGGATTGAGGACAAAAGAAACATTACATTGTTATTTAAAACATATAGTGTCTTTTTTTTTCAAAAAATGAAAACAGTTCCAGATGTGAATGGTGGTGATAGTGGCACAATGTGAAAGCGTAAAAACTGTGAATGCCGGTGGTGAGTACACTGAAAAATAGTTTAAAAGATGAATTTACATTACAGGTAACCACAACTTAAAGTAAAATTAAAATCAAAATATCAGCAAAACAACCCTTTACATTTGCTACTACACATTCTCAGACAAGGAAATGCTTTAGACAGAAACTGTATTTTATTTCCCAAAAGAGCAATTCAATGATTACAGTTCTAAAGTTCCACCTTTGAAGATATTCCAAAGATAACTGACGAGTAAACAATATATTACATAGCTTTCAAACTTAGCAAGCTCAAATCTGGTTTTCAGAATCAAATACTAATATTAGATATGCTTTCTGACTACATATGACAATCAAACTTTAATTCCAACTACACCTGCCTCTCACTTTCTTTCGGTACAACATAACCTGGCCAAACCTCAAAACAAGTAATATTTCTGGGTACTAAACAGCCAGCACCAATATGTTTACATTATGTTAGAACAAATAAATTTCTCCTATACAGAATGATTCTGCTTGGGAATTTCTCAACTATATTAGAAGTAGCAGGTAGAACCATGCAATTAAAAACTCTAGCTGGCAGAACTGGTTCATGAGACTTGGGTTATCCATGTAAAGAAAATTATGGAGGAACAGCCTAGATGCCCATGGACAGATGGATGTGAACCAGATTAGACTCAGAAAGTTAAATATCATTCTTTAAATATGAGATAAACAAGTAAACAAAGGAGAGATGATAGAAAACCAGAAGGTAGACTTGTAGTAGCTCAGAAGGAGATGAGAGGGCACGGGGAGCAAAGGGAGTACTGGTAACAGAATTAACAACGATCACAATATGTCAAATATACATACCAACTTTTCAAAGCACACCTCATCATTCTATAATACTAATAAGCCCCCCAATCCTCCAAAAAGGGAGGAATGTGACTGGTTTAGTGGGTCAGTATCAAAAATTCCCAACTCTTGGCCTCAGACAGTATACTTTGTATTCAAAATTATTCCTGTGGCTTTTATTTAGGGTATTCTCAAAGATAAAAAGGTCTATGATTTACTTCATGAGGTAATACCCTTACTGTTTTTCAATGCTGCTTATCCTTAAGAATTTAATTTTATGGCTGGAGGAATGGCACAGTGGTTGAAGTGCTTGCCTTGCAAGCTCAAGTCTCTGATTTCGATTCCCCAGCACCACATAAAAAGCTGGGTATGGTGGCAGGCACATGCCTGTAATCCCAGCACCTGGGAGGCTGAGGTAGGTGGACTGTCCTGAGTCCAAGGGCAGCCTGGGCTACACCATTGAGTTCAGGACCAGTCTGGGCTACAGAGCAAGACCCTATGTCAAAAAAAAAAAAGAATGTAATTTTATTCTTCTAAAGAAATATTTTTTACTTCTGGACAAGATGGGAGCTGGACATGCAAGACATGAGGGAAGATTCTGATAGAGAAGTGAACATCTTGAAAAGAAATCTAGCTGAAATTTAGGATATGAAAAACACATTTGAAAGCATGGAAAGTCTATTCAAACATTGTGAGGACAGAATTTCAGACCTTGGAGAAGAGGCTGAGGAAACAAATGCTAATAATTAGGCATGACTCCAACATTAGAAATGGGCAAAGTAGCTGGATACAACAGCTGATGGATGATTCGAAAAGAAGCAACCTCAGAATTATGGATATGGGAGAAAGGGCAGAAGACAGTACAAAAGGTAAAAAAAAAAATCATTCACTGCAATCATGCCAAAAAAATTTCCTGTATCTCAGAAATTAATACTCAGGTGCAAGAGGCTATATGGCACCAAATAAGTTTGATGAGAAAAGAGACCATGACATATCATAATCAAAACCTCAGAGATTCAACACAAAGAGAGAATATTAAAAGCAGTAACAGAAAAAGAGACAATATTTTACCACGGTAACACCACTCAAATTACTGCAGATTTCTCAATGCAAACCTTAAAGGTCAGGACACCCTAACCAAAATTTTTCAATCTTTAAAAGAATCAAGTGTGAACCCAGATTTTTTTATCCAGCAAAACTATTCCTGAAAATTGAAGAAGTAAATAATTTTTCATGACCAAGAAACTCTAAAGAAATCTGTGACCACAAGCCACGTATTGCAGAAAATACTAGAAGGAATCTTAGAGGAAGAGAGACTAGCAACACCAAAGCATTTAGAGGAAAGGCAACATCTAAAGAGAAAATGCAATAAAAAGACAAGCAAAGAAACAAGAGTAGAAGAATATGTCAATGATAGGATTCAGTAAAAATATTAACAATAATCACTCTCAATGCTAATGGTCTTAATCTACAAACAAAAGACACAGACTGGCAGGGTGGAACAAAAAACAAAATCCAACCATTTGTTGTCAGAGAGGGAAACACTTCACTCACAAAAAGCACAAAAACTGAAGGTAAAAGGCTGGAAACTAATACTGCATGCTCCTAGAGCCAGAAACAAGCTGCAGGTCTACTATTCTCAAACACTGCCAGCTTCAAACCAAAACAGATCAGAAGAGACAAATGATCACTGTGTACTAGTAAATGATAATAATCCAACACGAACAGCTTCCAGTGATAAACATGTACGTACCCAATGTAGACGCACCCAGTTCCATACAACAGAAACTAACGGACATGAAGAACCAAATATCCTTGGACATAAGACATGTTTAAATAAATATAAAACTGAAATCATTCCCTGCATACTTCTTTAAATAATCTATTGATGCAGCTTAAAGTCTAGAAAAGAACAACCCAAATCCAAAGGCAAGAAAAGGAAACTGTAAGAATCAGAAGTGATATCAATGAAATTGGAACTATAAAAATACAAAAGATCAATGAATCAAAGGGTTGATTTTTTTTAAAGAATAAAAATGATAAACCTCTAACCAAACTCACCAAAAAAGTAAACAAAAAATTCACATCAATGTTACTAGAAATTGAAAAGGTGAAATCACAACACTGTTGAAATCCAGATGATTATAAGAAATACTTTGAAAACCTGTATGCCAATAAATTCATGAACTCAAAAGAAATGGATAAATTCCTTGACACGTATAATATGCCAAAATTGAGCCATGAAAGTATATGAACTCTGAATACATCAATAACCAGAGATAAAATTGAGGCAGTAATAAAGGATCTATCAACAAAGTAAAGGTCAGGACCTGATAGATTCACAGCAGAATCTTTTCAGAACTTTAGGGAAGACCTGGTGCCATTGCTCCTTAAACTCTTCCAATAAGCTGAAAAGAGATAGTGGAAGCAGGTATCATCTTGATGCCCAAACCAGAAACAACAAAGAAAACTATAGGCCAATTTCCTTAATGAATATACATGCAAAAATCCTCAATAAGATACTTTTAAACACAATGCAATAAGTTATTAAAAAGACAATACACTATGACCAATTTGGCTTCATCCCAGGGACACAAAGCTGGCTCAACATATGCAAATCAATTAATGTAACCAACACACCACATTAACAAAAGTAAGGACAAAAACCATATGATCGTTGCAACAGATGCAGAAAAATCCTCTCAAAAAAATACAGCATCCTTTCCTGATCAAAATTCTGACAAAAACAGGTATAGAAGGATTCTACCTCAAGCTGATAAAAGCAATTTATGACAATCCTGTAGCCAATATCATTCAAAATGGGGAAAAACTGAAATCACTTCCCCTCAAATCAGAAACAAGACAAAGATGTCCACTCTCACCACTTTATTTAACACAAGTGCTTGAACCCTTAGCCTGAGCAATCAGGCAAGAGAATGGGACACAGGGAATACACATAGGAAAGGAAGAAGTCAAACTGTCCTTATTTGCAGATGACATGATCCTTTACACAGCGGACCCCAAAAACTCTACCAGAAGACTCTTAGACCTAATAAACAAATTCAGCCAAGTTGCAGGGTATCAAATCAACACACAAATATCTGCAGCATTCCTCTACAGCAATGATGAAAACATAGAGAAAGAGATCAGGAAAACAATCCCATTCACAGTCACCTCAAAGAAAATTAAATACTTAGGAATTATCTTAAGTAAGCAACTGAAGGGTATCTGAATAAATACATCAAAAAGAACTTTAGAAAATGAAAAGCATCACCTATTCTTGGAGAGGCAGAGCTTACGTTGTCAACATAGCCACACTACTTAATGGTGTTGTAGAATGGAACCAGGCCTGCTCTGTACTACATTATAAGCTCTTTTAAATTTTTTTGAAACAGGGTCTTGCTAATCCACTAGTTGCCCAGGCTGGGCTCAATTTGCAATCCTCCTGCCTCTGCCTTCCAGTGTGCTGGGATTCCAGGCATGTGCCACCATGCCTAGGCTCGGATAAGGTTTTCACTGCCCCACAGCTGATTGCACTAGTGGCTCCAAAATGCCAACAGGATAAAACCTAAATCCAAAGTGGCAAATCCCGTCTCAATACAACCCAATTCTTATCAAGTCCCCAGTCCAATCTCTTGTCATGTCCCTCCATGAAAATTATATTCCAGCCATACACAACGTGCCTGCAACAAGTTGTTTTCCTTGTATCTTTGCTCTTATTTCAAATACCACCTTGGCAGAGAAGCCTTCACTAACACAACGAGGAGACTTAAAAAAGTATTTCTATGCACAAATATGTTTTGTATTATAGTAATTATTGCTTCATAATGTAATTGTTTGGTCTGCCTCTAAAATTTAAACTCTATGAACTTTTTATATTTTTTCAAAAGCCCAACCTTGCCCTTGACTAATGCACCTGATTATATATATATGTATCAAGCATTAAAAAAAGTAAGGTTACTAATTTTCTTTCTTTGGGTGGCAGGAGTCTCACTTTGTAGATCAGGCTGTTTCTGAATGTAGTCTGGCTTGTCTTGAACTCACAGCAACCCTTTTATCCCAGTCTAGGGTGCTGGGATTATAGGCATGGGCCACCATGCCCAGCTTATGCAATACTGGGGCTCTCTAACATTTAATGAACCCGTATTTCTCAAAACTGATCTTTCCTCTTTCCTTGGTGGATCTGCCATTCTATCTAGCACTGCAAGAGAGGCAAGTCTCGAGGACTTTCACATAATTATGCTATCACTACAAAGACATAAAGTGTATTCAAAGACTCTTCTCCATGTTTCTTGATAAGATCACAATCCACCCCTTCACTTACATAAAAAGCTGAGTATAGCAAACATAATTCAGGAAAACAGTCTGCCTAATTCCTCATATTGATTTCTACACGTGATAAAACTCATCTTCTCTTAGTATGAAATTTTTTTTCCTGGAATGCTCTTCATATTCTCTAACAAGTTTACTGCTTTGGGTCCTAAATGTCTTCCAAAGGTAGTACTACAGATGAACTCTGCACTGACTAGCCACCCTTCCCTAGAGTCACCCTCCCGTATTTTATACACTGACTCTTTACATCATTACTGATAATTTTTTTTTTTTGAGACAGTGTCTCGCTCTGTAGCCCAGGCTGGTCCTCAGTTCATTACTGAGGCCAAGCTGGTGTTGGACTCAGGGCAATCTTCCTGTCTCAGTCTCCCGAGTCTGAGATTAGAGGCGTGTGCCACCACACTTGGCTTATGTGGTGCTGAGGAATCGAACTTAGCGCTTGACCTTGCACTTGAGTTAGCATGCACTTGCTAGGCAAGCACTTTAATAGCTGAACCATTCCTCCAGCCCCACATTACTGATAACTTAAAACTTACTTTCAAACTGCCTTATTCTTTCTAAACTTAACCTAAATCACTTATCACTTGTTTCCTGTTTACTTAAAAATATCAATTCCATGCAGAGTTTACTATGGAGCCCAGGTTGGCCTTTCCTATCAGCTTCTGATTGCTGGGCTTATAGGCGTGCACCACCACACCCAGCTTATGTGATGCTGGGGAACTGAACTCAGGTACTTAGCACTTGCTAGGCAAGTGCTTTATCCGCTAAGCCATTCCTCCAGCCCCTCCATGCATATTTAAACATTTATGTAAACAGTTTTCCCATTATGTGTTTTCTCTTAAGACTTTAGTTCACCCAGATATTTTTTATTCCCTTGAAAATGACTAGATGAAAGATTATCTACCTAATACTTCCAGATTATATAAATCCTTTTCCAGATTATATGGACCTAGAATGTATAAATCTATAGACAGGTATTAATAACTGGCTAATATATTTACAGAAAAGAGAATATTAACATCACTAGGTAACCTTTCTACATCTCATTATTTTGTATTAATTCAGAAAGCAATCTCCCTCAATGGCCAGGCCTATTTACATATCATTTTGCTTAATGAAGCATTTAGTCTGTGCAGCAATGAGAAAATTTACATATCTGACTTTATGTAGTCAACTACTGGGCAATGCTTCCTTAAGTAATTTTAAGAAAAACATGTCCACTATGTAGCTCTGTTACTTCACTAGAAAATTTAAAAACAAAACAACAACAAAAACGAAGCTACTTCAAAACATGACTATCAAAAATCGATGTTTTAAAATTTTAAAAAACTCAAATGTTTTAAAAATTTGTGAAAATTTCTACACCAGTTGACCATAACTGCTAACTAACAATTCTACCCTAGAGCTGTCCTGTGTCAATTCTTTTTCTGTTTTGCTTTTTGTCGTGCTAGGGACTCAACACAATATCTTGTACATGTCTGGTGAGCACTCTACCACTGAGCCATTGTCTGTCCCTTCTTGATGTGTTTCTTCAGGCCATATCTACTAGCAGAAGTAGAAGAATCGGAGTTAGTTAACGTATCCAAACTTTTAGTTTACTAGAAAAGGAACCACTGGGGCTGGAGGAATGGCTCAGGAGTTAACGTGCTTGCCTAGCAAGCACTAAGTTAAGTACTAAGTACCCGAGTTCAATTCTCTAGCACTACATAAGCTGGGCGTGGTGGTGCACGCTTGTAATTCCAGCACTCAGGAGGCTGAGACAGGAGGATTCCAGTGAGTCAAGTGACTTTGTCTCAAAAAAAAAAAGACAAGAAAGAAAGAAAGAAATAGGACCACTATTTCATACTATCTGTCTATTTTCTAACATCTAGAATACTATCACGGACGTTATAGAAATAGATAGGTGAAAGGGCTCATATTTTATTACCTCTATTTTAATCCCTATGGTAGTATAAAGGTTTCTATCATATTTGGGGCTTTCTCTAAGTTGTTCATGAAAGAGATCCTTGATTCTGTTCTATTCCCACTGTCTATTTCAGTTGCCAGCACTAACAACCAAGCTTGCTATGGTTTGGATCTGGAATGTCCCCTAAAACCACATGTATTTGGGTGCTGTAGATTTTGCATGCTGCTGAGAGGTGGGGCTGGGTAGGGTGTGGCAGATTGCTTGGCATATGAGGAATTACTGGCCCTGTGGCCAGGAAGCTACTCAAATATTTTTGCCCCCAATTTCTCACCTGCCTTGTTTCCTCTTGATACTGTACACAGCGATTCTCTACCAGACCCTTCCTACCACTGCCAACCGCCCAAGAATAGACTGAGATTTTTTGAAACTGAACTAAAAGTAAACCCTTCCTAAAATGGTGGGTGTTGGATATTCTGTTCCAGCAAAAAAAAAAAAAAAAAAAAAAAAAGTAACTACGACAAAATAGTAGTAGTAGCAACCAAATTTATGTTATCAAGATGCTATCTACATTTACATATCATGGAACAAGAGAGGGTATACATAAAGACTGTAACAAGTAAGGGTTGTGTGTATAAACCTAGGTCTGATGATTAAATTAGAACAGCAGTGACAATACCCACCATATTTAACTCAGTATTTGATCAATTGTTAAGTAAACAGTTGTACATTATGCAGCAAGGAACCTTAATAACATACAAAAACAGGGCTCTCACAGTGGTGCCAGAGCCTGGAAAGGGCATATGACCAGGAAAAGGAGAACAGAGTACAAGAGCACTGTTAGTGGGCACAGGTGGGCAACTGGACTGGAAGAATAACTTCCAGTATTTCATATGATAACAACAGTAAAATTATGGTGGGTAACAACTAAGTATATCAAAACAGGTAGTAGAGAGGATCTGGAATGCTTCCCAACATAAAGAAATGATAAATGTGATGAGGTGATAAAATATGCCGATAATATATCCATGACACACTGTGCCACGTAAGTATGTATGGTCACTGTGTCCATTTTTAAGAACAGAACATAGCTTCAAAGCAGTCAGCTAGGAGGTATGATTTGAGGTACATGCAAGTAAAATATTGCTAGTCGTCTCATTATTTATTTGTTTACAAATAACCTTATTCAACAGAGAATCAAGAGAGTTTAACATTATAATCATTCACCCCAAGTAATGGCTGACTAAATTTAAAAACAAAATCCTGTAATGATTTGGAGATCAGAGAGTCACACCTCAGCTGGCTCTGGACACACGCAGTCCCACTGGAATTATTAGCAGAACCTTTCTGACCTTCACATGCGTTTTAATTTGGATGAATTAAATATCAAGCCCTCAAATACCAGTCTTCTTATCTGATAAAAGATCCTGAGAGAAAGCCTAAACAAGGAATTCCCAATACAAAGCAGACACTCAGTAAATCAACTATTAGTATAATCACTGATCAAAGGGTGATATAATGGTAATCCAGATTCCTAAAACATTTTTCACAGGTTCTGACTCACTTTTATCATTAATTCTCCTCAATTTCTCCTAAAATATACATGTATAGAAGCATAAATCATTAAGATTTTGGGATAAGTTTTTAAAGATACCTCTGAAGAAACCTGAAAAACTGAAGCTCTAGCTTTGGTAACACAGAGAGATCCTTGGTTTCAAAGTCTGTAAGATTTATTCTGCCATCAGTAGCCTCAAAACAGGACAAAGAACAAAGATTTTAAATGCTATAATACTACCCCTAAAATTTGAAATAAAATAACAGAATATTGGTTTTCTTCATCCGTAGGAGGTTATACAGATATTTAAAATCTTCTAACACAAAGTTTTTCAAAAACCAGAGGCTGAAAACATTATCAGGGTGGCATTAAAAATTAAAAGAAATATTTCACCTTACCTGAACTGCACAACCAAGTAAAAGCAAAAGCAGTTTTTTAACCTCTTCTGTGCCTTGTTCTGAAATAAAAACAACCATTAAGTACGAAATTTGGACTTATTTCAATTCCTTTCTTATATTAGAAGAATTGCTCCATGTAATATTCACAATAAACTGACCAAAAGATTAGTTTTATAACTGTAGTGGAAAAAGCCCAGCTCAGTGTGTGTGCAAGGAGGTCATGGCAAAAGAAACGGCAAGGATTTCAATGCTGAAGAGCTGCAACACAGATAAGTGTATGTCAAGGCTTCGGTGTATCCAAGCGTGCTAGTCATGGCTCCTCCTGCTTCTGTAAACTGCATCAGCCTACCAAAGAATCAAACTGTCCTGAAATAGGGATAGGGCACAAAGCCGTCAACTATGGCATCTAATATGCCTTGCTCTTTTCCATGTTTTATTACTAAAAATACAAAATTCTTATTTATCCACATATAAAATTTAAGTGGATTTTTACTCTGTAGGCTCATAAGGACCAAAATCTTAATAGTCTGTTACCATGATAAATAAATAAATAAATGGCTATGACAGCCTGTTAGAAAAATGGAGAATACCCCCAGTGCAAAGGCATCCAATTAAAAAATTTAAAAATATTTGATACAGATAATATATCTATAATATTCTATTTATAGGTACGTTACATAGATATGAAACAGATTACGTATACAGACAGACAGGCAGGCAGACAACTGTATTTGGACCATGTTTTCACAACCAGGCCAACTAGGCTAATGTAAAACTCAAATCTTCAATTATTTCCTCGTACTCTCCATGAAACAACTTACCTTCTAGCAACACCAAGCCATACCAATTACCATTACACCTCCAAATGTGTATACATGCACAGTTGTCTGCCTTAATGTTGGCTCATCCCTCTTTTTTCTCTTCCCTTCTCATCTCCCTAGGGAGCCACTTACTAATATCACCATCCTAGTCCAGCTCTAATATCTCTGGGTTTTCTCTGAAACAATTACCAGTGGTTCCCAACCTCCATAATACATCAACTTTAAGAATAATCAAAGGTTCTATATTTTTCATGCATTAATATTTTGCATATATCTTGATTTCATACTAAATTATTACATGATTTCCTAGTAAGTTGTGTACCTACCAGTGAAACTGAAGATCCTCTAGAATAAACATTATTTCTCTGTATTTCTGGTCTCTTAAACTTTAAAAGGCACTTAACCACTCTGTATGCCCCAGCCCCTCCTTTTTTATTTATATAAACAAACATCTGGGAGTATATCTAAACACTAAACTTCTCATTCACCTGAATTACGAAGATAATTCACTCTTAATATATTTAACTAGGTTTCTACATAGCTGTTTTTGTTTCTTAAAGTTTTATCTTTGTTAGTTTTGACCAAATGCAGGGTCAAGGGAAGAGAAGATATATTCAACTATCTGGAGGCTACTGTAGCTCAGAGATGAGTGTGTATTTAACATACATACATGAGACACTGTGTTCAATACATAGCACCAAGAACAAACACTCCTGAATGTGCTACATTAAAATCTTCATTAAAATCATAATCTTCACCAAAAATTATTGGTTTGATACAGCAGAATAAACACTGGGCTCTACTAATTATACGATGGCCTCTCTTACAACTTATCAAAAACTTTTTCTTCTTCTTTCATTCCCAGACATAGTCTTACTCTGCTCACTCTGTAGACAAGGCTGGCCGTGAGTTTACTATGTAGCTCAAGCTGGCCTTGACCTAAAAGCAATCCTCTTGTCTCATTCTTTCAAGTGCTGGGATTACATGTGTGCACCACCACACCTGGATGATTTTTAATGTGGTGCTGGGGAATCAAACACAGGGCTCTGCACATGCTACACTTCTATATTTTCTATATTTGAATCCTTCCATATTTTAAGTGTTTTTTCAGTTTCCTCATCAATCTTTGCTTTAATGTTAATCTTTAGCATTCAGCACTAAAACCATGTATTTTCCTTTTCCCCCATAAGTATTTGTATTAGCATTTGTTTGCCATACATAATGATTCCAGTCACCTTGAGAAATTGGTATATGTGTATGTTGCTTC